>JAOUQU010000016.1:16383-33461 GCA_028566735.1 Ammoglanis amapaensis | reverse complement strand
TTTGTATCGCATCGTATCGTGAACAGGAGTGATTTGTATCGCATCGTATCGACAAGGGGTTTCAGTGTATCGCAATTTTATCGTATCGGCGGCAGTGTATCGAGATGCGTATCGAATCGACCTTAGTGGTGATGATATACATCCCTAATAGACACACAGTCTGAACAACAGCTGTATCTGTGTGTGTGTGTGTATGTGTATAGATAATACACTACCATGGTGTGATGAATTCCATGCTGGGACTCGGGCAGCTCTCCACCGTCATGACTCAGGTTAATGGAGTACTAGCCAACAGGTGAACCAAACTTGAAACTTTATAACTCATCCTGTCATCTCCTCTGATCGTTTCCGTCTCACCTCCTCTCATCTCTTCCACACCCAGGCCAAGCTGGAAGTCAGATCTGAATGCGTATCGGGTGGAGGCGGCATGGAAGCTCTCTCAGTGGGATTTACTGGAGGATTATTTAGGCTCTGGTGAGTAGATGCTAAATTGGTGATTAGATGGCGACCACTAGCAAAATAGTCCTTCTGAACTGTGTATCAGATCCAGATGTAAATACCTGGAAATTAAATGTTGAAATGTTTGTGTAATGTTGTTTAATGTCAAACTTAAATGCTTCCAGTCAACAGCAGAAATAAAGGGTCTTGCTATCTTAATACTTTTGGAGAGGACTGTGTGAATCCATATACATCCATAGACTTTATTTCCTATCTTGTAGATCAAAGCGAAAGATGTCTAAACTACAAAGGGACACCATATATGCAAATATGCAGTAAATAAAAAAACAGATGTTTTTTTTTTATTATATTCAAGTTTGCTTTGATGACAGCTTTGCACACTTTACTGTCGTTGGCACCCTCTCTCAGTCAGCTTGATTAGGAGGCACCTGGAATGGTTCTGTCTTGGAATTGGAGTTCCCCGAGGTGCCGAGTACTTGTTCACTGCTTTGTCTTCGATCTGAGGTGCAACTTATCACTAATCATGTAAACTGGGTTTAGGTCAGGTGATTGTGCAGGCCAGGTCATGTGACCCAGCACTATCTTTCTCGGTCAGATAGGTAGAAACATTTCACTGGTACTGTCGATAACCAGAGTGAATAATATAATCGATACGGACATGTGTGGAAGTCTGTGTCTCACGCTTCGCTTTTTTTGCTTGGTGCAGATGATAAATCAAAGACGTGGGGGGTGAGACTGGGACAGCTGCTGCTCTCAGCTAAGAAGCAGGACCAGGCATGGTTCAGCGAGAGGCTGAAGCTGACCAGGAAGGAGCAAGTGGTTCCTCTGTCGGCCGCCAGCTTCGAGTGTGGAACCTACCAGAGAGGATACGAGTACATCGTTAGGTCAGACACTGGCATTACAGTGGGTTATATAACGGGTGTTTTGGTGTGAGGGGGATAACGATGATCTGTGTTCTGATTGGATACCTCCAGATTGCACATGCTTAGTGAGCTGGAGCACGCCTTCACTCAGCTGCAGGAGGAAGACGGTGGAGTGAAGATGAAGCAGCTCATGATGAACTGGGACGCTCGGCTCCTCATGACTCAAAACTCCTTCAGAGCTAAAGAACCTGTCCTGGCTCTCCGGCGGGCCCTGCTGAGCCTGGGCAAAGGGTCAGAACACACACTTGTAATGCACACACACATACACATTTTTTTAAAACACACTCTGAATTTTGATTGCTTCTGTGTTGTAATTGGCTTTGTACTGTGATTGGCTCTGTGTTTGACTCTGTTTTGATTGGCTCTCTGATCGACTCTGTGTTGTGATTGATTCTGATAGACTCCGTAATTGGTTGAATGGTGTTACTGATGTGTTTCTAGGATTGAGTGTGAGGAGCAAGTGGGTCAGTGTTGGCTCCAGAGTGCTCGAGTGGCCCGACGCGCCGGTCATCATCAAACCGCTTTCAACGCCCTACTGAACGCAGAGAATTCTCACCTGTCCGAACTGTTCGTGGAAAAAGCCAAGTGGCTCTGGTCCAAGGTACAGATCAATATTTGTAATAAAGCATTTCACTTAACAATTACTTATAATTAATAATATTCAATTAAACTATTATGGCATAAATCATTCATGATTATAACGAAGAATAAGATTAATACACTTATATTGAAAGTTATTATTCGTGTGTGTGACAGGGTGATGTGCACCAGGCTCTGATTATCCTACAGAAGGGGGTGAAGCAGTGTTTTCCTGAGGATCAGCACCTCACGGATCCTAAACGGATCCAGATTAAAGGGAATGCTCTGCTGCTGGTGGGTCGCTACATGGAGGAGACCGCCAACTCCGAGAGCAACGCCATCATGAAGATCTACAGAGTACGGACGAGTACGCTCCCATCATGATCCAGATGTGTTCAGTAGATCTGTGTATTTGCTCACTCTGTCTCGTGTTCGGGTCTATGCAGGACGTCACCACTCTCTTACCTGAGTGGGAGGACGGCAACTTCTACTTGGCCAAGTATTACGATAAACTCATGCCCATGGTGACTGATAACAAGATGGAGAAGCAGGGCAACGTCATCCGATACATCGTCACGTACTTTGGAAAGTACGGACTTCATTTCACCCAACAGAAAATAATTATTTATTGTTAAAGAATGTAATGTTTTTACCAGAATGAAAGGTGTGGTTATGTTTGTGTGCTTATTTATATGTATTTATATTTGTGTGTGTGTGTTCTTGTCTTAGAGCTCTGCAGTTTGGTAATCAGTACATTTATCAGGCCATGCCCCGAATGCTCACGCTCTGGCTGGACTTTGGCGCCAAGGTGTACGAAGTCGAGAAAGGTAAAATGAAACCGCCCAACCAAACTCCGGTTCTCTTGAGCGAGGCACCTAACTCTTGGCTGTGCTCTAGGGAACCGTGTCTAGGGCTGCCTAGCATGCTGGGTATGCAGGCTCACTGCTGGCCCTTAGTGTGTATTCACTAGTGTGTGAAATTTTGTTTCACTACATGGATTGGATTAAATGCGGAGGAATAATTGATCAGTGTGTAAAAGAATTCTCATTTCTAAAAAATTTCAATGAAGGCTGCTGACCAAAAATGATAATGTACGTAATATTTAATATTGCATTTACTTCAAACTTATATTATTTTATTCTTAATTAAAACTACTGACAGGAGCTCCACAGCGCCCCCCTCTCCTCCACATTTTCTTTTGTAAAACTGTGGTAAGGTCACGTAATGCAGCCTGTTAAGCAAATCCGATTTTCACACCTAGTAATAATTTAACCCCCACAACCCCTCCCTCACCCCACCCTGTGGTGTTTCAGCCGGCCGCTCGGACCGGACGCAGATGAAATCTGATCTGAGCAAGATCAACGCTGTGATCAGCGAGCACACCACCAATCTCTCACCCTATCAGTTCCTCACGGCGTTCTCCCAACTCATCTCGAGGATCTGCCACTCCAACGATGAGGTGTTTGCTGTGCTCATGGAGATCATAGCCAAGGTTTTTCTGGCCTATCCTCAGCAGGCCATGTGGATGATGACCGCTGTCTCTAAGGTCAGTAGGAGCTCCACTTCAAAGTCGACTTTAAATGATGACACACCCATCTCATTCAGTGTTTTTTAATGAGCCCTTTTCTACTATACAATCAACTTCATTTTACATGGTCTGGATGTCTTTGGTATTTGTTTATAATAATATAACTTCATTTTAAATGCTTTGAATGAGAAGGTTTGTACAAACTTTTGACTTTTAGGTAAATAAAGAACAGGAACAAATCTGTCTACAAGTCTGTATAGACCAGAGGTGTGTTTATTATCTGTGGGTTTGTTTCCGCTCCTCAGTCGTCCTACCCGACCCGTATGAACAGGTGTAAGGAGATCCTGAAGAAGGCCGTCAGCCTGAAAAGCTCCTTCGGAAAATTCATTGGAGACGCAAACAGACTGACTGATAAACTGGTGGAACTTTGCAATAAACCGGTGAGATGTTAAGAGTCTATATTAAATAATATTTTTTGTGACCATATTACTTAGCAACAGTATCAATATATATTCTGTTCATGATTTCATTTAAACGTCTTGGCCCTCCGTATTTAGTTTGTTAGAATTTTACTTTTCACCGAGGATTTATTCCTTCACATTTATCTCACACACACTAGGGGGCAGCAGTGAGCAGACGTGCCTGGTGCAATGCGCAGCTCTGTTTTAACAACAGAGCCATGGAGCAGTTGGGGGGGTTCAGTAGTGCTTTGCTCAAGGGAACTTCAGTTATGACCTGTCGACTCTCAGAATCAAACCGGCAACCTTCCAATCACAAACCCAGTTCCAAACATGGCCATGACTTTTTGCACCTCACGTTTTATTCACACCTCTCGATAATATTATTAAATTGTATATATATATATATTATATATTATATTCACTAATGGCACATTTATTGTTTGTTTTTAATGAAACATACTACACTACATGTATGAAAAGTTGTATGTAGGCATCTCCCAGTATCGCTCGGTTACCCTCCTCAAACTCCCCACACCAAAGCTGTGTCTCAATTGGAGTTTCAAGTGTGCAAGTGCACAATTTGAGACGCAGCTAACGTTTCTGGATACTTGCAGTGGGCGTGCAGTGAGTGGTACTGCAAGAATCAATAAACTCGGTCCTCAATTGCGTCTATTTGCCGACAAACCAATAAGCAATCAACCAATAAGTGTTCAACAATATGAGCAGCTTCTTGACATCATTTCATTGTGATGGCATAATTTCTCACAGACACACTGCAAAGTTTTTGCGAGAATCTTTCTTTAAAAAAGCGACAAATTTACTGCAGCTATAAAACTTTTAGATTTTAGGTGATCAATTGAGGGTTAATGGCCTTGTTCAGGGGTCCTGAACAGTGGCAGCTTGACAGCAGTGGTGCTCGAAACTTCAACCTGCTGATTGATAATCCAGTACCTTAACCGCCAACATCCACTGCTGTGTTTCTAGGACTAAAAATCTCGTGATCGGGTGTCCAATTACTTTTGGTATGTATTGTGGCTTGCTGTGTGTGTGTGTGTATCAGGTGGATGGGAACAGCTCGACCCTGAGCATGAGCGTCCACTTTAAGATGCTTAAGCGTCTGGTGGAGGAGGCGAGCTTCAGCGAGATCCTAATTCCGCTGCAGTCCGTCCTGATCCCGACCCTTCCCTCCAGCGGGGGCGCCAACCCCAACCACGACGCCTTCCCCGGGCACTGGGTCTACTTATCTGGGTTCGACGACAACGTAAGCGTGCTCTCTCATTCATTATAACATTTTTTTGAGGAGTTCAGGGGCAGGAAAGGGTTAAAGTCGAAAGTGCGAACAGATTTTTTGGTATCTGGTAGGTAGAGATCTTGGCGTCGCTACAGAAACCCAAGAAGATCTCTCTGAAGGGATCGGACGCAAAGTGTTACACCATGATGTGTAAACCTAAAGATGATCTGAGGAAGGACTGCAGGCTGATGGAGTTTAACTGCCTTATTAATAAAGTACACACACACACACACACAGCAGTGCTACTGCATTAGTGTACAGTAATAAACACACTGTGTTATAATGTCTCTGTGTTACAGTGTTTGAGGAAGGACGCTGAGTCCAGGCGACGGGATTTACACATACGTACCTACGCCGTGATCCCCCTCAATGAAGAGTGTGGCATCATAGAGTGGGTAAACAACACAGCTGGCCTTCGGCACATCCTTACCAAACTCTACAAGGAGAAAGGTGAGTCACCTTACACCCTCGGTACCATAATTCCACTGTAAACACATTCCAAATCACGCCCTTCCGTACCACCACTGTGGACATCTTAAATCACACCGTCCTAGACCATGATTCCAATGTGGACACGTCCCAAAATGCACTCTGACCACTACCATTGTTGTGATGCGGACACATCCCAAATCACAATCTGCTCACTACCATCATTCCTCTATGGACACATGCCAAATCTCACTCTGCCCTGTACTATTATTCCACTGTGGACACTTCCCAAATCGCAATCTGTTCACTACATCATTCCACTGTGGAGACGTCCCAAATCACACTCTGTTTACTACCACCTTTCTACTGTAGACATGTCCCAAATCACACAGTTTGTATAATAATTACAATCTCACTGTTTCAGGGATCTACCTGACTGGTAAGGAGCTTCGGAAGATGATTTTGCCTAAAACAGCATCATTTCAGGAGAAACTGAAACTGCATAAAGACGTCCTGTGTGCCCGACACCCTCCTGTCTTTCACGAATGGTTCCTCAGGACGTTTCCTGACCCCACCTCATGGTATCATGGACCTCTTGGGTCTGACTCATACTTAAAGCCGGGTGTGGTGGGACCCGACAGCAGTGTGTGGTGATTGCTGGTGTGTTGTGTTTTTAACACTGCAGGTATAACAGCAGATCTGCTTACTGTCGCTCCACGGCGGTCATGTCTATGGTGGGTTACATCCTGGGACTCGGTGATCGTCACGGCGAGAACATCCTGTTTGACTCCCAGACGGGGGAGTGTGTGCACGTCGACTTCAACTGCCTCTTCAACAAGGTGAGATCAGTGAGAACCAGTGGAAGAGCATTTGGAGTGCGAGATAGCATGCCAACATTAGAATAGACACTATAGGAAATAGGTCAAAAGTATGTAGACACCTCAGCATTCAAAATAATGTCCAATAATTCATCCTCCCTTCGGGCTCCAAGATAGAATGTGATAGGAAGACTTAACTTACAGTTGATGTTCTTGTTCATGTTCTGTAAAGGTGAAGTCAGGGCTCTGTCCAGCCCACTGGAGATTTCAAACACACCTAACACACTCATTAAACACACCTTAAACTGATTACAAACTGTATTTTATGTTTTTTTTTAGGGGGAGACGTTTGACGTTCCTGAGGTGGTACCATTCCGGCTGACTCAGAACATGGTGCACGCAATGGGACCCATGGGCACCGAGGGGCTTTTCAGACAGGCCTGTGAGGTGACTTTGCGTCTGATGAGGGACCAGCGAGAATCACTCATGAGGTTTACACCTTTCTGCTCAAAATATGACAAAATCTGGTGTCCATCATTTATTAGGTTATGCGGATGTAGATCGAAATGTTTGTTTTTGATTTCTGTATTTATTTACATTTTTTGTACCTTTATCCCAGTGTGCTAAAGACGTTCCTTCATGATCCGTTGGTGGAGTGGAGTAAAACAGCAAAAGGTCCTTCAAAAACACAGGCCAATGAATCTGGAGAAATAGTCAATGAGAAGGTAATGTGATAACTGTGTCTTTGTGTTAATGCTCTCTGGTTTGGAATAAAATTTCATTGATTACTATATTTAGGGGTCAAAATACTTTTGACTGTGTAGCACATATATTACTTTTTTTCTCCTCTTAGGCCAAAACCCACGTGTTGGATATTGATCAGCGTCTACAGGGTGTGATAAAGAACAGGAACAAAGTGATGGGACTGCCGCTGTCCATAGAGGGGCACGTCCACTACCTCATTCAGGAGGCTACAGATGACAACATGCTGTGCCTCATGTACCTCGGGTGGGGGCCGTACCTCTAACCCATACCTGACTGACTTTTAATCATTTAGGTTGTTTACAAATTTAAATGATGTTGGTTAATATTGATAACTGTATGCTTGTAAAAATTCATCTGACCTTTGAGATGTTTCTTGTTCATCTTTTATGAACTTTCTTGTTGAAAAAGTACAAAAACATTGTTAAGATGTTGTAAAGAAAACATTTTTCCTGCTGTGTAGGTTTTCTTTTGGACTTTAAAAGATTTCTAAAACGTTGTGCTGTTTCATTTATGTGACATTTAAAATAAATAACAATTATTTTGCAAAAAGTTTCTTTGTGCTTTTAATCCTAAATTCGAAGGACAAAAACCAGGACCGCCAGAGCTGACCATGTTCAGCTCAACTGCACCCAAGAGATCTGGCTGTTGATTTGCGACCTTGCCCTTGTCTTCTTTGTACTGTGCCAGTATCTTGAAAGTGATTCTACAGTCTGCTAATTACGGTTTTAATTATTCCTCTTACTGTTGCTATTGTTGTCTGTGTTTAACCAGCTTCAAGACGTCCTGTGGTTCTCTAGGATTTGCATTTGAGCAAATCATGTTGCAGGGGCATTGCAAGAGCTGGGAAATTGCAAGATGTGCACTTTCAATATAATAAAATGTACAGATTATCCAGTACGTTCAGCATTTTGTATAGAGCATTGTCACCAGTAAAATTATTTTTTTCATCTAATTTGCATAGAAGAACTTTCTATGACTTTGTAATTGTCTTGTCATTTTGGTTGTTCTTGTTTTATAGCTTCAATTCATCATTAGATTTTGTGAGCAGTGTATTTGTAGCATACAAATGTTCATCACAGTTTTACCAACGCCTAATTCTCTTTAGTCACAGTGGGTGAAAACACTACACACCTGGATAGGTCACCAGTCTTTCAGAATACAGAGTCAAACACACACACACACACACACACAATTTTAGTATCTCCAATTAACCAGGCTTTCTGCTTTGAGGTGACAGTGACTGGGCCCACCACCACTGAGCTGTCCAACTCTTAAGTTTGAATACCACGTGTACTACTGTCAGCCTGGTGTGTTTCTAACATGTACAATTCTAACATTTGCTCTAAATAAAATATGTGCATCATTAGCAGTTGAATAATAAAGACCATAATGTGAGATCATGCTTGATATATGATTTTTGAGACTAGACCAATCTGGAATAGTCTTTGCAAATGAACTTGTAATGGTATTTGAGATAGTCTTACCTCTTTTTTTGGCATTTGAAGATGTGGTTTAAGCAAAAAAAAAAAAATCACAGTAATAGAATTGGAAGAAATAGAATAAAACGATAAGCTAGCCTGCTTCTTATTTGACTAGTCTTAATCAAATATCAGATTTGATTCGTTTGTGAGCCGCTTGGCTTTCCACAGTATCCCAGTTCCCTCATCCATTCCGCACCACAGCAGCTTTTTCCAGTCTGACAGGTACGGAAACCCACATTTTTATCTCTCATTCATTACAGGTTCGATTAAAATCGATTAATAATGTAATAAATGGAAATATAGTTATTAATATCAATTGCTTTTGAGGGAAATGGATCGAACGTTTTTTTCCCGCCAATCGTCTGTGACGAGAATCTCAACGGTCTTCTGAATGCGCAGCGCCCATCATACTGTAGTGCTTCATTCTACACACAGGGTTAACAAATGTGTTGTTAATTTATTTATTAACTTAATTGTGATAAACATGTTCACCGAGCTCACTGCGTAAATACCAAACAGCGCACAAAAATAGAACCTTAAAAATTACGGTCGTATTTGGAGTCGTCTTGATGCTTTTCATTACAGAGAGCAGTGATATGGAGCACCAAAAACAACATAAATCTAAATAACTGTATGATATACATGTTTTAAATGTTTACATTTCAATGTCCACATTTCTGCATTTATGTATTTTCACAATTTTACTGCCATATTTTGGCACATGTACTTGTTAATTAAGTGGGTGATCCTAATTTAGGCTGATCAGAGTTTATCATGTTTTTACCTAGATCAGGGGTCACCAACCTTTTTGAAACTGAGGGCTACTTTTTGAGTACCAACTATTGTGAAGGGCTACCAGTTTGATACACACTTGTGACATCACTAATTTATAACCTTTAATTACATGTTATTATTAATTATGAATGTTATTCATCTATGTGAAGATGCTGATCATGTAAATGATTTCTCACAATCATTTTCAACAATAATTTCACAAGGTAGGAAGCAAATAAATATCAATATGCAATATGCAAAATAGGGACAGTGTAGCCTAGTGGGTAGAGTGTTGGGCTAGGAACCCTAAGGTTGGGGGTTCGAATCCAGGCTCTGCTACACAGCCACTTAACCCTGCTCCAGGGGCGCCGGCAAGTTGGGGTGTGCGAAGAGAAACACTTCGTTGTGCTGTACATTTGTATATGTGTAATGACAAATAGAATTTGAAAATATGCAGCTATTTTTAGAACAGGCCCGCGGGCGACTCATGAGGTCCTTTCGGGCAACCTAGTGCCTGCGGGCACCACGTTGGTGACCCCTGACCTAGAATGTTTTTTGTTGCACTACCACATGCCATTTCAAGAGATGTAAAGCAATACAACTATTTTATATTTTTATGAATGTATGTATTTTTAGTTATTCTGTGATGGAGAAAACGGAAACTATCTCAAAGATGTCAATGCAAACGTTTCACAAGCTTCAATTTTGTTCCAAATAAATTGTTTAATTTGATTCCATCTTTCAGAAGCACCACTTATACAATCACAACCTTTCACTAGAAGCCATATTTCATATTAGTTCATCTTTTACATGACAAATATTTTTATTTATCCATTTGAAAATGCTTTTATTTATACATTTCATTTTTAATCTTCCATAGTGATGAGTGTTGTTTCACTAGTGCCTGAGGTAACTAACAAGTACACTAACTGTATCATTTTTATGGATTGATACATCAATTAAATGTATAATTTTATAAATAATGTGGTAATTGTAAGCGGTTGCTGGTTCATTGTGGGTTTTATAAATGAAACATTTTTGCAAGAATACAAGCTTAAGAAATTAATGTTTTAATAACTGTTCTAATGTTATTCGACAGCTTCATTCTGCAATGTGTTTCATTTGCAGCTATGAGTTGGAGCTGGCTGAATGGAGCAATTAAAGAATCCAACGAAATTTCAGCAGAATTAACCTTAAAGTAGCGACTCAAGGCAGTGAAGGACTTGAGTTTCTTGGTATCTGTTTTGACAACTCTAAATGAAGACTGGCCCTACAGCAACATCTAAATCTATAATCTGAGAAACCTTCTTTAGAGCACGGGTTGAGCATTTCAGGTGGTTGGATAAAGCAACAGCAGCAGGATGCAGGAAATACTTGATGGATCTTTATGTACAGAAAACAAAAATCGGCCTTGGTCCCCTATAAGATGTTCTCACAGTAAGCTAGAGAACAGTGGTAGCTTTTCAAGATTTGGTCACGGGCTGCTACATGAGAATCCAAATACATCTGAGAACAATCATGAATTAATTAATTACTGTAATCTGACACCTGAAGTACCATTTGTGTCTTCGGTTGCCAAATCATTTCCAAAGAAGAGGATGTTTTTTCGCAAGCCTAAGAAGTCAATCAAAGATCTATTCATCCACAAAAATCTCAACTACAAAAATATAACCTCACCACATACACCCTGTCGTGAATGTAGACCAAAATCGAAACAAACTAAGCAATCTTCAAGATGCCATAATCATGTCTGGGCTTGTCAAAAAACAGATGATTTTCTTTCTTATTCTGATTCTTCGAGTGACTTTTGTGCGAGTGTTTCTGAGGATGCCGTATCAGTGCAAAGTTTCGGCTCTCAAGCCGGATGTGGAGAGATATTTGTGGATGAGGAATATGTTGTATCACTTGAAGAAGCGACTAATCCCAGAATGTGCCAGGATGGCAGCCAAATCTCAAAACAAAGTCCTGATGCTTCTGAATGTTTGGGTGGTAATGAGCAACTGGCATCATCTGGTCAAACTCAAGTTTTGGACTTAATGTGGGAGACCGTTCCTACAGGACAAAGTTTAATCCAGGGGGCCATAACGAGTCCCATTGAGACCTTCCAAGACATGGGTTCAGAAATAAAGACCCCATTGCCAAACATTTCAGCTAGCCTTATTGTTGATTTTGCTGTCATAAACAGGAAACCACATACACCACTATCCATCGAGTCAACTAGCCATGTGGACTTGACTTTTCCAGGCAACACAGAAGATACAAACACACCATCAAACAATAAAGTTACCCCCCTAACATGGGTTATTAAAAAATCTGAGAACCAGGAGAGTACAATTGATGAGGGTTACTGTGATTACATTTCATCTGATGAGCACACTGGGCAATCTCCCACACCAGTTTATTCCAAAAAGTTTCCCAGAGACTCCTACAGTGGAGACGCCCTGTATGAGCTTTTCTTTGAACCTGGTGAAGTGGACCCAACCCCCATTTTTGACGATGAAATGACTTTAACCCACAGTGTTTTTGGTCTGCCTAGTCCAGATCTTCCGTTATCGATGTACAGCTTTCATGTTGGATCTGAGGAGAACTTAGCGCCAACTTTACCAGTGGACTTAATCAAAAATGATTTTCTTCAGAGTAACTGGGCGGGGAAGGACTGCCTGCTGAAGCTTTGTGACACAGAAATCTCACTAACTATGGGTTTAGTCAACTGGTTAAAGCAAAGAACTACCAAGAATAATATAACAGAAGTCACCCCTCCAATAGTCAGCAGTAATGATGATGGGGAACTTTGTCAGGAAGACAAGATCCAATCAGACGATTTTCTAAATGTACTGAGAAGTCCTTGTCAAAATTTGTCATGTTGGTTTGATGCTAATTTAATCCCAGAGCTTCATTTAAAACAACAAAAAGGATGTGTTAGAACGCCAGAGAGTCAACCAGGAACTCCAACAAATCATGTATGCTTCCAAATATTTAATACCAATTCACCATCAACACTAACGCAGGCTTTAACATCTCCGTTAGGATGTTCCCCAAGCTCTGGAACAGGTAACATGTTTGTTCTGGCCATCAATAAAGAATCTCTCTGTCAATCTTGCAAGGCTTTGCTGAAAAATGGTGCCAATAAGTTGCATCTGTGTCAGTCGTGTATCACCTTTGTTGAACAAATCAAGACCTCTGATTTTTCGGGTTCTGCAAATCTTTATCAGCCTAAGATTTTCGAAAGCAGTCGATTGATGAATGTAGGAGTGCTTCCATCTCCATGTAGCAGTTATGGAATAGAAAGTGACATTAGTCTTCTTTCATTGGTTGAACAGTGTGCTAATCAGATGTCTTCAATGAAGATAAACCAGCAACCAGATCTCTCTACTGCTACTCAGACCGAGAAAGAAGAACAAAAGAAGAGAAAATGCACAAAGAAGGATGTGAAGTTCAAGAAAAAAGACAATCTGATCGGAAAAGGTAGTCTACACCATCATTTGGACCATAGTTCTTCTGTAATAAAGGACAAAAAAATTATGAAGTCTGGTGATTTATTTCTGGACTGTCAAAGTCATTCAGACCACCAGAAAATAAATCCGCCAATTAACTCTGAAGTATCTCATTCTAAAAGACCTACATCCCTTTCACTCTCAAACCCTAACTCATCTGAGTTCTTTCAAACAGAACAGAAAAGCAACAGAAAAGTCAAAGCAAAAGAACATGAGCGAATGAGACGGAACACAAAAGTGGCGGTAAACATGGATGGATTTTCAGCCGCGGTTGTGGTGGAGAAGAAGATGGAACGAAGTCGCAGGATTAGGAAATAAAGCCGGTAGTGCACTGTGCACCTTGGTCAGGGTCTGCAGAGGTCGAGGAGATACGGATAAGTTAATGGAAATGACTAGTTTGGGAGAAAAGGGGAAATGCAAATATAAAATGGAATGAGCAGTGAAATGTGATTAGTGGAACAGTAACAGAGGAAAGGTCTGGTGTTTGTGAGATTTTGTTGAAAAGAGCATGCTAGTATATTAGTCACCAAAGTACAAAGTATACGACTGTTTGGGTGCTGCTGTGTAATTAGGACATCATGAGACTGCAAAAAAATACCAAATTTAACCCAAATAAAAGTCTGACCACCACTATCCCATGGCGATGGTTCCACAATAAACGTTTGCCAATATAGCACACATTTTAATGTTTTTTCAGTAATAATGCTTATGTGTTATCGGCCTGTGATTGTCTGGTTAGTAAATTTGAACTTGCAGTAACACTATGTTGCCACTACATGACAGTATTTTCATTTTAATTAATTTTTAGTTTATGGTTTATGCTTCTACTTCCTAACAAACCTAATTTGTACCAGTCATGTCTATAGAAGTAAATTAGCATCTTTTACATGGGTGGCAATAATAATGAAAGAGGCTTTAAACCTCATACAAAAGCTTTCAGCTGTGTTGCTCTAGAAGCTTGGACTAGGTGGAGGCTTACCAGAACATGGGCACCGATCCGAACCCCACTGGAGGACTAATGAGCAGATGCAGAATGTTAGAGACTGAAGCTCATTTAGATCAGACGGGTGTTAAAGGAGATGAATAAATACCCACAGTGTTTGATTCAGCTGGTAGATCCAGCAATGCTACTTCCTGCTGGGTTCAGTACAATACAAGAGTGTGTGGATTGGGGGGGGGGGGGGGGGGGGGGGGGTGGGTCATGGGAAGTGTGCGAAGGGCACCAGTGAACAAATGAGATTTATTTTATATTTACATTCATGAGTATCAGTCAGTGATCAAATCACAGGGCCTCATGGGCTTCACTCGAGGGCCCAAATGAAGCAGCGTTGTGTCAAAACAGGGCTGGAATTTTTATTCTAAATAAAAAAAAGTGCTGGGCAAAAGAACAGACTAAATAATGAGAACATTTACTGGTACTACAGAGAGATTGAGTAATAAATGTTTAGTCATCATGGTAAAGGGGTGATGGAACCACATCAACTGGGACCCTGACCAGAATAATAATGTAAAAATGATCATTTAAAAATCTAATAACAAATGTTTGTTTTATTTTACAGATTACGGATTCAGTGACATTTTGAAACAGTTAATATCTAACATTTTTAATTTATTTAAATAATATTTCATTCTTTATTTGTATTCCTTTTTAAAAGAGTGTATATAGTCCTTTATTTCAATTATTCATTCTTATTTAGCAATATTATTTAATAGAACATTTTCTATGCAGTATATGATTTACTGTTGTATCAGTCTTTTGAATTGTAGTGATTATATTTACTGTGTTGTTTATTTTTACTGCAAGTTTATTGTTGATTTTAGTAATATTTGTTATCTTTCAAGACTTTCTTTTTTAATGGTATTTTTCATTATTAACAGCATTTTATTTTTTTCTGATCTTGGTGTCTATATCTGAACGAAATGGATTTGAGTGGTTTTGTACAGATTGGTAGGTTCTCTTCAGCAGTGAATAATCACATGAATCTGAGTTGGTGAGGATGTATGAATAAAGCTGTCTGTTAGCATGAGTGTTATGTGTTAAACGTGATCGGAATGATCATTCACTCGCCATTTCAGCACTGAACAGCAGGGGTCGCTTCGATCGAATCGACGGTGAGCGTCTGAAGGTGCAGAACTTCTGAACGCCTGCACGAGTTTGGACTATGTCTGTGAGAATTTGTGCTGGTTTTATTAAATAGAACGATTAAAGCTCAGACACTTATGTATGAGTATGTCTGTTTTAAGTTAAAATGTTTAATATGTACAATGTTTATAATAAATCACACTGAGGATTCACTTTATCTCTGGATGAATATTCTGTATTTTGCAAATGTTCTCTCGTGTCTGATTTATTAATCATATGTATCAATATCAAATATGTTGCATGATGCAGTGTATATGATGCAGATATTTTGTAGTTTCATTTAGTTGGACATACAATGTGAAATATGTGGACTATTATTAATATAATATGATTATTATTATTCAGATGTATTGTATGATACACACTTGTTCTTATACTTTGTGAATTTGTGCAATATCGTGTTTCTGCCTGGCTCCAGAATCCGAATGAAAATAAAATAAATAGTGTTGAAGTATCAAATACATTTTTGTGCTATAATATTGTATAATGCTGTATAATATAATAATGCTTGTGTTTAGGTCATTTCAAAACTGAATGAGTATGAAAGAACGTTTTTATCATATGTATGTATAGATGCATGCATTCAGTATAATGAGATGCTATTTCTAGTAACAAGGGATGCATATTAAAGCCAGTATTCGAATCCATAACCTTCTTATTTACAGCCCAAAGTTCCACTCACTAGGCTATATTTATTATTATTTTGTTAATAATTTTTTAAACAACAAAAAAAAACACAGTTGAAGGAACTTTTCCCTCGGTGATGAAATAAAAAAAAATTCTTTTATTTTTCCCCATAAGATAATTCCAGTGCCACAGCAGCTCCAAAAAAGTAACATTAGACAGTATAATTAATTGAAATGTAAGTCTATAGAAGAATAGTATGGCAATTAAATTGATATTAGCATGTAATAAATTACTAGTTCAATAGTAATCTGAAGCTGTGCGTGTACTTTCAGCCCTGAAATGTTCTGGGTGTGAACTGATTGTTGTTTTAGACAGATCTGGCAACCCTGCACTGAGTGGGCAGGTTGTTATGAGCAGCTCGGAGCGTTCACACACAGTTCCACACACAGTTCCTCACAGATTCCTTCGTGTGATTGATTCAGACCTTCCTCACTATGATACTGGAGATGAATCTAAATCAACTTAATCTGGATTTGAGAGCTTTTATCTGGAGGTGAGAAGAGATTCTGAGCTTCTCTGACTGGAGGGAAGATGAATGAAGAAGATTCTGAAGATTCTTACCTGTGTGCCAAGTTTCAGATCTCAGCTTACCTGTTCTGCTGGGCTCTGCTCAAACTCCACCAGGTAAGAATTCTTATTCCTTTATTGGTATTATAATAATAAATATAGAAAAGGAGAGTCGATCTTGAAAACATAAGGACAAAAGGTTCAACATTCTATAAGTTTTTATCTAATTTTATACTATGTTTAACATAAGGTCGTGTTTATTGTTGGATATATATGGGATATTCAACAAGACTCCTGAATTTAAGATGATTTAAAATAGATTTTTTTTATTCAATCATTTATAATTGATTTTTGAAATTAGTTTTGCATAAATAAAAAGTTCCAGTAATGTTCATGTCTTATAATAGTTGTACAAACCCTTTATAAAGTTCTCTGCAGAACCTGGTGAATGTGGCACTGGAGTAGCTACAATGCTTCAGAAGGTTTAAGTCCCAGTTTTAAGTCCGGTGACTTTTTTATAGATTAAAATACGTGTTTTGTTCATTTCAATCTGGCAACCTGTGGTGTAGGATTATAGATCGCGGTATTCCGTTGGAACGCGGTTAATCAATCTGGCAATCCGACTGTGTGGGAATGTTTGACATTTACAGTTCTGTTTAAAGTGGCACACACACACACACACACACACACACACACACACACACACACACACACACACACACACACACACACACACACA
>JAOUQU010000015.1:3243205-3253602 GCA_028566735.1 Ammoglanis amapaensis | reverse complement strand
TCTATTGAATTTACTTATTGGTTTGCCTCATCAATATCAATAAACAAAGATTCATCGGGGATCACATAGGGTTATTTATTCAGATCCTAACAGATTGAAATTTTATACTTTTACTTCTGTTATATTATAAAAACTGATATTGTGTATATTGGAAGCAACACAAGTTTAACTCAGAGCCCAACAATGACAAATTGAGCCAGTCACCTTCCAGCCACTTGTCCTTTATTTTAACTGCTGAACTAAATCCTGTCAAAAGCTTTGCAATTAGTATTAAGCATTTTGGCATGTGTAATTATTTATTAAATAGTGACAATTTATTTTATCGTCGGAAGAGGATTTAGTCTTTAGTCTTCTGTTTTATTATATATATTTTTCATATGTGTAATCATGCATAGCTAAGGCATTACATCTGAAGTGATAATGCTATAAAACAGCACTTAAAGTTGGCAAGTGCATTTTACAAACATATTTGTGGTTAAGACAACCCATGAGAAATTTTACACATTGAATTGACCAATTTTGTCATGTCATTGTTCATATTGATTTAATGTTGTTTTGGTATACACCAAGAACAAAGAAAATATTAGAATCATTTAAACATAAGTAATGACTGTTATGAGTTTTTAAAATTGACTGAAACATGTAGTACATAACAATATTCTAAACTATTTGGTTTAAAGCGGGTGATTGTCACTGTTTTTTGCCACTGGTTTGCTGGGTGCCATCTGGTAAACTTAATTGGCATTGTCTGTTGGCCAAAATGCCTGTACTCTGTGGATGGGGTCTTCATAATGTAGTGTAAGGACTCTGATTGGCTGATAAAAAGGTGCATGAAAAGATTGCACAAGTGAAAGAGGCTTGCTATGAGCACTGTGTGGGTCAAAGGAGCCGTGAGCAGATATATACTGACCTTGATTGGCACATTGACTAAACTAAATTGTGTACATTTTGCTTACTAAGACATTTTTTCTGTTTGAAGGACGCCCTGACGCTACATGTGCCTGACACTTCAACTGTTCACATCCATGTGCTTTCTGTACATCAGCACTGCCGTCAGCAGGGGAAAGGATCTATTCTGCTTTGGCGGTACCTGCAGTATCTCTGCTGTTTGCCACGTCTGCGCCGGACCCTGCTTGTGTGTGAAAAGTTCCTGGTGCCATTCTATGAAAAGGCCGGCTTCAAAGACAAAGGGCCCTCAGGTATCTTAGTAGGGTCCCTTCGCTTCAGAGAGATGGAATACACGCTTGGAGGGCTGGCCTATGCACGACGCAAGAGCAACTTCTAAATATCTATGATCCCACTGGCTTGCTCGTGAACTAATGGACTTCATGCTCCGATGTTGTTTCTGCTGTAAAAACATCGTTGGATTACTAACAGTATCTGGCAGTATGACTCATCGATGAACGTAAGATACAAGACTGAGATTATATTAATCGACATGATGTATCATATCTGGAACAACAATAATATAAATAGATATGTAAGTTTATGTAATGTAAATGTAAATATAATGGATATACTATATAATACTCAGATGGTACAAGATGTTCCACTATCACCCCAGTGCTGATAATCTGAACTTTGTATTAGGGTGGGATGACCATACTATGTTGGTGGAATCTTCAGAACTGTGTAAAGATCCTGATTGGTGGAAATAGAAGCATCTGTGCAGATTGCATGAAAGAAGAAAGGGTTTCTTTAAGGGCTGTTCATGCATCATCTGGACACTATACCCACGTAAACTGCAATTAGACACTCCCACACAGCAGGGGAAGCTATAAATAAGCTATAAGTCTAAATCGGGAGGAAATGCACATATGAAATAAAAACATGTCAACTGTAATTAAAAAACAAATAAAATGCTGATTTCAAAAAATGATGCCAATGAAGACAACTTTTTGAAGACATATTCTAATGAAAACATGTCGAAGACATATTCTTATTGAAGACATATTCTAATGAAAACATGTCGTAATCAATGGTTATGCATACTTAAAGATGACATGTATCCATGTACACTATCAAACAATGTCTTTATTTGCCATATATTCAATCTAGTTCAACACACAATAAAACAACACATTTCAATGTATTCGAGATACGATCACAAGGCAAGACATTGTACCGCATTCCATGATGAGACAGACTCATGTGCCAACATTATAAAAACTACAACTTTCCAAAGAAGAAGATTTGTATAGCATCCTATCTTGCAAAAATGCTAAATATAGCGTTTATCATTTTGTATTTCTAATGGTTAGTGGAGAGTGGGCTATATGCACACAGGAGTGCTGTTGTAGCCCAGCAAGCTCAGCCACTTTCACTATCCACAGTATTGTATTAAGTTTATTGAAGTTGCATTAAAATCTTAAGCTAAGTTTCAGCCAGCTAGCAGCATTACTGCTAACCATTGTTGTGTAACTTTATGTCAAGTCTCCAGTTAGCTTGCATACATTTCCATCTGATGCAGAAATTTGGCATAAATTAATTGTTGCTATCCAAAAGGAGTCACTTTGCATACCTGTGTGTGCAGCCGACATTTCAAAAAGAGGATGTGCTTGAACTAGAGTTAAAATCAGGACGACGACTGTCAAAGCAGTGAGTGGTGCTGATAATGTTCGAGTGTAACAATTTCAGGGTTCCACTTTCTAGACCGGGGGTTTGGGAGAGGACAAAGTGACTGATGGATGACAACACACCAACGGATTCATATACCTAGGAACCATGACAGAATTCATGTTTATTACATGTAAAGCTTATGGTTTTAATTGAATTGTGAAAAATTAACTTTAGTCCTGGGCAAATCCTAAAGTGACTGAGTAAAATATGTCAGAACAACTTTGTTTAAAGCAGCACTGGCAGTGGTGATGCTGGCTGACTCGTAATACTGTACAGTGTCAATCACATTCTTGGATTAAAGATACAATTTCTTTCCTAAGAAATTAAACCAATTAAAATTGTGGACAAATCATTACAATGTTGCAAAAAAAGGAAAACACTCAACTTGTGATAATCTTTATTTTTTCTTGGATTAATGAATGAATGGCAAACATCTGTAAAGTGAATATTGATGCATCCATGTCATATTTATTTGATTCCAGAGGGTCAAAAACTTACTTTACATTAGGAACATGCATGTAGACTACATCCTGAAGAGAGATTGCTGAATGTAAGGTAATGGCTGGTGAAAATATTAGCTTGTGGTAATATTATATTATGACTCTGTTGGAAAGAGGGAAATGGCAAAGCAGAGGACCAAATGCTGGAAGTTAAGAAAGGAATGTCGTGAGTTCACATAGGATTTGAGAATGGTTTTGGAAGATAATAAAATATTCTAGAAGACTCGGTAGCCACAACAATGGTGATTAGACAGAAATATACTTGATGTGTCAACTAGTCATTAATAACCAGAAAATCTAGTGGTGAAGTGAGTAAGAACAAAGGGGTATTCCGACAAAGTGGTTAGTAAAGAAATGGGACAGGGAGAGGACTGAAGAAAGTATGCAGGTGAACATGGAGATGCAGCACAAGGCAAAGAAAGATGCATCAAAGGCCAATCAGAATGTCTATGAGAAGTTGTATGAGAAGTTAGACAGTTAGGATGTAGAAAAGGAGCTGTATAAAACTGATTCTGGATAGTGAAATGATGCCAGAGGAATGGAGGAAAATATACTTGTACCCATGATTAAGAGCAAAGGCAATGTGCAGGTGTGTAATTAGAGATTATTTGGAGGGAAGGAAAGCTTGTGGAACCTAGATTTGGACAAAAGGTGATTGTGAGCAGCAGTATGGTTTCATGACAGAGAAAAATACCACATATACATTTTTTTTATTTTGAGAATGAAATAAATAACAATGCTGTAAAATGCTAATTTTGTCATAGTTTTCCACGTTTGTGTTATGTCACAAGCTTCGTTCATATAATCAGGTTCATCACAAGACATTTGTTTGTAGATCAAGTAAAAAATAAATCGTTTTAACCCCAAATCTCCAAGGTTCCACTGTTCCAAGCTACTAGGATGCATAAATCTGCTGGCCCGAAGCCTGGATAAATAGTGACGGTTGTGTCAGTAAAAGCATTTGGCAAAACAATGACAAAATCAGTCAATCTAAGTTGCTGTGGTAACATGTGCAAACTGCTTGATTGAATGAATAGGTGCTTTCAGTATGCATTTTCTTACTAGGTCTTAATTGTAGTGCCATGAAACGATGTGTCACTATATTACCTAAACTGATAAAATGAGACAAACAACAATAGGAAGTGCAGATTTTTAATGTTGTATTTTGTAACAAGTGAACGAATGGGTAGCTAAAACACTACCCTTACTATTTTATCATTACTCCATTTGAAGCAGTACACAAATAAAAGAATAACGTCTGAGTGTTTGACAGGTAACCAAAAAATATGGCAGCATTTACCAAGGCACCAATGGTACAGATTGTTTTCTTCTATGTCCCTGGAAGTCTATATTTATCTGAACAAAGGTAAAACCTGCCTGCTCTGTGGCATGTTAACATAAGAAAAGTATAAAATATGTTTTTTTATTTTATTTTAAGTTTGTTGTACCAGTGCTTATTCTCCCACCACATCTTCAGAAAACCTTACTAAGAGTGAGATCATTTGGGGCAGATTATAAGACAAAATAAAACTCTTTTGGGGACTACATATAAAAAGCAAAATAAAATTACTCTAGGTTCATCATATCAGTCAAACCTGGTGTTCTTACACTGACGACATAACAGACATCATATAAATTCACAGACAGCTTTAGGGGATTTTGACATTGTTGGTTATAGCTGATTAATCTTCTACTCTTGTAGCTCCATCAGTGGAGATGAGCATTTAGGTCATACTTCTCACAAAACTTGTCTGTGAGGGGAATGCAGGTGAGCAGCTCACACCACTCACACTTGATGGGATAGACATAAAAGAGCACCACAAAGCCAGAGAAGATGCCAAGGAAGACTGCGAGTGATACGAGGATCTGACAGCGCTTGCGATACATGTCCATGCGGCCGAAGCTTATATATGGCAGGAAGGCAAATGAAAGAAAGAAGCCCGACAAGAAGCCACAGATGTGGGCAAAGTTGTCAATCCACGGAAGTAACCCAAAAGCGAAGAGGAACAGGACCACACATAGCAGCTTAGCAAATGCCCGCCATGGCTGTGCCAGGATCTGCCAGCTCTGAAAGAGCTCCACGAACAGGCATGCCAAGATACCAAACTGTGAGCCAGCAGGACCCACCTGTGCAGACACAAATAGAAATAGGGTCAGCAGAAATGTACAAAATACTTATTTGGTATATATCATTAAATATAAACTAATAAACAATATATTTGTAAGAATAAGCGGAAACTCAACATGTTCTGCAATCACAGAAGTATATGTTAGAATTGGTTCATTGAGAGACAAAATAATGCAGATGTGGTACACACGATAGTAATAAAAGATGCTTATGCTGTCTAGCCAATGCAAAACCAGCATTCAAAACTAAGAACTTTACAAAACGAATATATCTTATTAATTTGTAGTTTGAAAGGAAATATTGCTTATTTAGAGTACCTCAGCTCTGTAAGGTAGGAAGATGGCACTGGCTAGGTTCCCTGTGATGCCACTCAGGATGTATATAATAGAGATGCGCAGCCAGCCAGCCAGCTTTTCCAGATCTCTTAAGATTGTCATCTGAAAAATCACTGAAACCAGGCAGTGCAAAATCCTGTGTATACAAACAAAAAAACAAGAAATAATTAAATTAAATTACCAAATTATATCTTTTAAATTACTAAAATAACCAAACATAATCACAGGTCTTTGATGTCCTTTGATGCATACCTTTTCCAAGTACATAGTTTCATTATAATAACATTTAAATAACATAGGTCGCCGCACATATTACTTACTTAATAAAGCCATCAGAACTACAGTATGTACTTGGTAACATTTTAATAACATATTTTTTCTAAATATTGACTAAATAATTCATAGTAGAGTTATGGTTAAGGTATTGGGATAGAGATTAGAAAGTCATGGCTTCAAGCCTCACTTCTACCAAGCTGCCACTGTTGGGCCCCTGAGCAAGGCCCTTAAAAATGCAATTTCAAACTAAGCCTTTATAATTTTCAGTAGTCACTAGCATACTGAACGATTACACTGAACAGCATTAACACAGCATCACACTATACAGGAGCTTATCCAACAGTCCGAGACAGCTTTGCAGCTTTGTAAGGAACGTGCGTCTGGCCCTAGCACGTGCAGTACAGTTAATCTGCAGTATAAAGCATGCTTAGGAAAGTAAAACATCCAAGCATGGGGGCTCTGACCCAGCACGTGTGTACTTACTTTACTTAATTACCGAGCAGATTTAGAACAGCACAGCTCCTCAACATAAAAAGTAGAGTAAGCAGTTTCTCACAAAAGATTAGCTCCCATGTGTCCAGGTTTTTAGATATCATAGTTCATCACTGCCTAATACAAATACCCAATGATCATTCGAGGTTTGAGTGAAAATGAAAACATTTATACCTAAAGTTAATACATTAGGAAAACAAAAACTAACAAACAAAAAGACATTATTTTGAGGGGCTCATTTATGCAAAGATTGAGGCAGAGAGAGTTCCAGAGCAGCACTGAAGGATCACCACCCAGGGTAACAAGTTTGTTATCTGGGACAGTCAGAAGAGCAAAAGTACGAGGGGGACTGCCTGGATGAGTCCAGTTAAATATGGAGAAGCCAGACTCTTGGAAGCCTTAAGAATTAAAACAAAAATGTTGTATTTATTTCTACAAGTGACTGGTAGCCAGTGTAAATCCTGCAGGATGGATGTGATGTGATGTGCTCAGAGCATTTGGTGAAACTCCGAATATACTGAAGGTGGTTAATCAGCGTAACCCAATCAAATACCAACCACCAGAAATTACTTTAAAGCTGATGCAATCTCAACATGTTTTTTGCTTAAAAATGAATCTAAAAATAACTGATCACATAACTCTAATTACGACACTACCAGAGCCAAAAGATGTGAAACAATAAATATTTAAATTGTAATTATTTTTTAAATCTAAAAACAAGGTTTGTTGTTTGGGATCATTTCGATCGATTTAAACTACAATTATTGTAATAATAACAAACAACCATTATGTGGCAACATATAAATAAATGTAGAAATACATTTAAATATAAATAAATGAATGTGAAAATACAAAATAGCCAAAATAT
Organism: Ammoglanis amapaensis; assembly: GCA_028566735.1. Classification (NCBI taxonomy): domain Eukaryota; kingdom Metazoa; phylum Chordata; class Actinopteri; order Siluriformes; family Trichomycteridae; genus Ammoglanis; species Ammoglanis amapaensis. The sequence continues at coordinate 3,246,384 of JAOUQU010000015.1, read as the reverse complement.
ATCTTGAAAAAAACATTTATTTTAAGTATGCCCTTTTCATGACTAAACTGATTGTACTGATTTGTAATGTCACTTAAACGTACTTAATTTAATAAAAATCAAAATGCCCAAATTGATTTTTATTTGTCATATACACATATACAGGTGAACAGTACAACGAAATGTTTCCCAACTTGTCTAGAATGTACAAGGAGACAGGGTTAACGGTCTTGCTCAAGGACCCAGCAGTGGCTGTATAGCAGAGCCTGGATTTGAACCCCCAACCTTTGGGTTCATAGCCCAACGCTCTACCCACTAGGCTACACTGTCCCTAGCTTTAATAGTTTTGTAAATAGTCTACTAATGGTAGTAGCACCCAAGTGGAACAGTGATATTTTTTGTCAACACACTAACGAGAGAGTTTAAATTAACTTGTTCAAAGCACTGGTTAACCCTTAAGTGCTGATCTCATGCCCAGGTAAAGCATTAGGTTGGGCATCTGGCATAAAAATGATTCCAAATCAACAATGTGGACTATATAAACCGCTGTGGTGACCCCCAATGGAAGCATCCAAAAGGATTCACATATACTATAATAACAGTAAACAGGAAAACTCACCCAGCATGCAAAAAGAGAGAGAGCCATAATCGGTAGAACTGGTCAGGTTTCTCTGGATTCAGGAAAGGCAGAAGGCCGCAAACGTCATCCATACAGTGCACCTGAGGTAAGAGAGAAAGACAAATATATTGTAACAAAGTTTATTTAACAAAGTAAGCTTGATCCATGTTGATAACTTTTCTGGCTGGTTACTAGACAGCTTATAGGCTCAAATACTGGGACAAGAATTAAGTTCATTTAAAGGTATTTGTTTTTAATTTCATTACTTAAAAAAGAATAAGCTTGCTGGTTGTTTTCACTTCTCATTGGCTGTTTACTTATTTGTACTAAAGTAAAGCATTGATTTAAAACACGAATACTTATACGCTTTATTGTCTGATGCATGATTATCTTAAAACGCTATGAAGAAAGTACATCTAAGCTACAAATTCATCAGAGTAACAGATGACATGACTAGCCCAATTTGCCCTCTTATACAAACAGGGGATTTACTCAAACCCAGACCAGATTAGCATAGCAACCTTGACAGCAAACCTTGAGTAACACAATATTGTCATTAGTCAAGTAGTGAGAGGTGTCATGAGGACAGGAATCAGATCATGTGTAGGGGGTGGCAGGGGTTTTACAGGCTGGTATTTATCTATCCACAGGGACTGATGTCCTAAAATCACTGGGCATACAGAATACAAGAATACACGGTGAGGTGCATCAGAAAATAAAAAACTCGTCTACCTCACACTCAGTTACATTTATTTTTGCACCCTAAAATAAATAAAATAAAGAAATAAGAAGAACGGTAATGTTTAATGTGTAAATTTCCTTTAGGACATAGGTTTCCAATCTGTTCTGCATAATGGACTGGATTTAAGACTGTATTGACTGCAACAAGCCTCTACTACCACCTAGCGGTGATTAAAAATACTAACATCACAAGACTATTGGAAATTATAACAATTTCTAATTATTTATTCTTCCTGTGTGGCCCAGTAGTAAATGACTATGTGGTTATTAACTATGAGTTCATGATAAACTCACTACAAAAGCATTTATTATTTATAAATATCTCACTACAAAAGCATTTATTATTTATAAATATCTGCTGCTTACTTGAGAACAGAGTGTTGCTTCCTCGTGAAAATAACCCTTCATAAAATCACAGTACTCTCTGGATGTGATTTCACACCTGGACCAGAAAAACAACACAACATCACAATGAAACTGACCTTACTTTTATTTAACATAATTTTGGCCACCCAGTGTTCTGAATGTATTTTAGTTTGTATGAGTTCACTTTACCTTCCTTTAGTTCCGATACAGCAGGGTCGGCCAGTGATTGTGCAGTCGATATGAGGCAGGTTAGTGTGATTTCCTGTGTTATATCTGGTGCAGATCTACAACAAACATCACAGAGCTTTACATCCACTCACACCAAAGGACTACAACAATCTGGTATGTAAAAGGATTTATGCATTTAAGTAAATTAAGTAAATTAAACACTGACAATTTCATTTCTTTTTCTCAAGTTGTTATTCAAGTAATATACATCTTGCATTGTTGTTTAGAACAGTGACCTTTCCTAACAAATTTAAACCAACCATGCATACGTGATGACCATCGATAGGTGAATAACACCGTACTGTACTCTACAAGTATTAAACAGTAAATAATCATTTTTGGCTGTACCCTTTATTGTATTAGAAGCAGGACATTCGAGTATGATGAGGGCCAAAATGTGATGGAACTGAAACTGGATAGTTGATGCTCAGATCTATTTTGCAATAGCACATCATTATAGCAATTATGGAGAATTCAAGATAGGTGACAAACTGCCTACTTACCTCTTTTACTTACCTTTGCTAAGAACTAAAAAAGAATCAGTAAATCACAGTTCAGTTTCAGTTGTAACTCGAATTTCCAAAGTTAGTTTCTTAACGTTACATTATTACATTATACAATACAATACGTAGGACAAGGCCCCAGGGAGGGCTGGCCTATGTGGTCCGAGCTACTGTAGCTTAAAGTGCAGAACAGGTTAATGCTGGTTCTGATAGGAAGGTGTTAGTATACACAGTTCATCAGCAAAAGTGGTCAATTTTATCCCCAATGTAACACACAACGTGCAAACATGCAACCCTGGAAAGTATTTATGACAATTAATATGTTAGAAAATATTACCATATTACACTTACTGGCCATTTGGTGATGTCATCAGGCCATTCATGGGGTGCTACAGAAGCTGGCTCTAAACACGTCCTGTAGAAAAGCCAGAATGCACCATCAGTGCACAAGAACAGCAAATTACACAGTGACAGTTTTTGGTAATTATCCATAATTTACCTGGGATCCTGATGGCAGACGGATCCGTACTGACGAGGACTGCCTTTAAACAGCGGTGGGTCCTGCTGTGGCCACTTTACCCACTCAGCTAGTGTACTCTACAACAAAAAGTAAGCTTTAACCATCAAATAGCCTCCTTTTTGTAATGCATAGCATCATAAAGTAAAATATGATGATGATGATTTTTACCCTCCAGTCGAAATCGACCCTGGGTCACTCTGTGGATCGTTACCGATCCCAGAGT
>JAOUQU010000015.1:3225227-3236960 GCA_028566735.1 Ammoglanis amapaensis | reverse complement strand
TCGACTATTAGTCGATTAGTTGGAGTAAATGACAACCACTGGTCGACCAACAAAATCCTTGGTTGTGGACAGCCCTAGAGAATTTGTGAAAAATATTTAAACTACAATGTGACAATGATGACCATGTATTGTTCACACATGATAATACATGTTTGCACGTAAAATGTGACAAAATAAAAGCAGAGACATTTTATTGCCTAGTATCCTTTGATGTAATAAAATGTTGCAAAATGAAATGATGCCATTACATTACATTACAAGTGGTAAATACTTTACTGTCCCAACTTTTAGAATGTGTTTCAGCACTATATTGAGTTCATGTTGTCTGCAATGAAAAATACATCGAGAAGTTAAAATGAATAGGAAAACTATAAATTCTCCTTAAAATGTCCTAATGCTTTTTCCACACACACAATTTCCACTCACTTTTGATCTTGTTCTAAGTTATCCTATAAGTCCATCACATGTGCTCTCTATATATTTAATACAGCTTGAGTACTGGGCCTTTAAAACTGAAGTTAAGAATCTAGACATTACTGATTACTGCAGCTAAAGCGTCCAACACTGCAGTACCATGATGGTCCACTGTGAGGTGGTTGCCTGAAGGTTAAATCATGGATCTAGACCAAACTGAACATTATAATACAATATTTATATTTATGAAAGATACACCACAAATTGAGGTTTGCTGAAATCAGAGGTGCTTGAGCCCTAAAAGGGGCCTAGAAATGTCTGTGTCTCATTATTTTAAATAAAATATAAACTTACTAACTTCCACTAAATGAAATGTGATTTTTTGCTAATAGGTCTGAATGAGAAAACAATGAGAACATGTCTGGACTTGAGTATTTTAGTTCTAGTTTGAGTTTTATCTAAATGTCTGAACACCTAGGTGTTCTTATTCTGTCTAATTCTCTGCTCTGGCAAAAGGTGAATGGGAGACAGCCTCTATCTCTTTTTTCTTGTTTTTATTTTTATTTCCTTCAGGTTCAAGTCTGGACCAGTGGACACACTAATGAAGATAAATGTCCTTTCCTTTCCACCATTTTTTCTTTTTTAAATGCCATGCAGTACAAGCTATCATAAAATACATCATCTGTACAGCTATCATAAAAGGGAAACAGAATAAATTCCATTACCTACACAGCATACCATATTTTTGTGCTATGGCAGTATGCTGTTTTTTGCGAACAGCTTATTGAGATTCATGTACACATTTTCCATAATAGAATGTATCTGGGTGTGTGGTTTTGAAGGATGGCCAGTGTACTCAACCAGCAAAGGAACTGTTTCAGAGATTAATGGATTCTTATTGCAGCTATTATAGAAGGGAAATTACCGCAATGCGGCTATACAGAAACATGTACATTTATCCACTGTGTCCGGGGACAGCAGTTAAGAAACATGATACAAAAAACACATTTTAAACAATGTAAATGTATAACCTAGCATTAGTGTATGATGTTGTTATAAAAAAAAACACTGGCTATGTTTTTCACCTTCGACGTCCTCATGTACCTGCTCAGTATTCATATAGAATACATAATGCTCTTCCAGTTCCTTCCCCAAATCTTTCCTCCTGCCTCTCCTATCCAATCCACTCTAGCTCTATTGTTTTACCACCCCTCCCCCTATGAAGGCAGTCGAGTAAACTCCCATCCTTGCTGCATCACCAAAGAACAAAAGCGAGAGTGTCAGACACCACCCTCCAGATCCCTTTCACACTCCAGCCCCCACCACCATTCCAGATGGGGCTGCCTTTTTCTTTTTTCCAAGGTCCCTTTGAACCCCAAGAGTCCTCCAAAATGGATGTGCCCCCACCCCGCATCCCATTTCCAATCCTCAGCTGCCCATCATCCACCTGCTCGGTCGCCACGTGGCCCGTGTCCTAAACACGCCTAACCCTCCCTTACCCCTTTCACCCCTCCCTTACCTCTAGTAGTCTTGTCGAATGTATTGTTAACTGTTTGCTTGCTGTAGCTAAGCCCAGGGCATGACTGTTTCATACAAAAGAATATCAGATGTAATTTGCAAAAAAAAACAACATATCAGAGAAAGGTTGTAAACCGCTTTTACTTACTTAAAAATTAGAAAGTTTTCATAAATATCTTATGGTTGTTTTACATAAGCTAAAGTTAAAAAGTACTTTTAATAAAAAAATCCATAGCAAAACCCTCCTTTATAAATGATATGGTCTTTTATCAAATCTATATGAATAGTTCAAAACAGTTAACATGTTTTAGATGTAAACCACAAAAAAAATAAAAAATAAAACATAAGAGGTCTGTTTAAAAGGCACAAAAAAGACACAAAAAGAACACACAATTTGAAAACTGTAAATAATTACTTTTTACTAAAAACTTGGATATTTATATTAGTTTTGAAGATGCAAATTAAAATAAACTGAGGAAAGCACATTTAATTCATTTATCAAAAAATCAAAAAAGTCAACCTCTTACAGAAAGCTAAAACATGAGGAGGCAGATGCTCATTTGATACTACTACTCTGAAGCATCAACAAATCGCCTCCTCAGGACAGTATTGAATTTGGGCCCCTTCCCCCTTCCTTCATGACCCTTGTGCCTCCAGGGAACTGAGAGTGTGGATCAAGACTGGTAAGGCATCTGTCACTGTACAGCTGCTGGTCACTTAATGGAATTTGCTCTCTCCGAGATAAACCAGGGGCAGGGCTAATGATCGGTGAATGTGTTAAAATCTGGTTAATCAATCCACAAGTCGAAACCCATCCTGCTATTTAATTCTTTAAGGTTACACACTGTAAGAGCACACTGTTACTTCATTGAGTAGTGAAGGATGAGTGCTTTCAGGACAATTTTGCTTTTGCTATTTAGCAAGCTTCTAGAGCACTTATTCAACATACACAAACAATGACTATTGCTATTTCCCTATTAAATATAAAATGAAACCATGTAAAAAATAGAACTTTATTAGAATTAATGAAACTGAAATTTAAACTTCTTAAAAATATTTAGCTTCCAAAAGAATTAAAAAATGACAAATATTTTATTATATTCAGTGAGAACCCCTTGGCGACCAACGAGGAAACAGCCTAGTGTGATTCTAGCTTGAGGACTTTACATTACATTACAGTTACAGTTATTCAAGGTTGTTTCAGCTCGGGGTAGCACACTGCTATTTTAGTTATTTGTAGCACACTATGCTTATGAGTTGATTCCAAATCAAACATTATTTAAAGTTTCTTAATATTTGTAAACATTAAGTACGCATACAGAAACCTATGTCCATATTTAATATATAACCCAATACTGTATCCAATACTGTATATTGCAAAAATGGCACATTGTATTCTTCCATTAATTTTTCCAACACTTATGGTAAGCATGTCTGGCTCAGGTGGCCAAATGTAGTCAAAAATGTCCAAAAGTTAACTCTATAATCACATTCTCACAAAGTGCTGCGTGTGAACAGATCTTATTAAAAATTAAGACGCACTTGTAAGATAACGTACCATATGTCATGATCAATTGATTTCTACAACCGCTCCTTTCTGACAATGATTGGAATTCAGTTTTCGTTTTCAAGACAACAGAGGTTCTTTTTTATTCTGAGAAAAAGATTACTGAGATATATAAGTACAATCATTTGTAATATGTACAAGCATTAAACTGTGACTTTGAACTGGTTACTTTCTTCTTCCTGTACGATGGCTAGTTTGACTGCACCTATTATAAAACAAAGAAAATAACACATACATTGTTGTTTATGGCCACATGTCCTAAAGTTCAATGTATTGTTGAATATGAATAACTATTCACTGTGTGTGTGTTATAATGTTTCTTTTAGGCCATTTGTTCATATAAGCCAAGCTGTTAATATGACCGCTCAAAATTTGAAGTTGCCAGTTACAAATCCATGTTTTTATACTGTACTTTTCATACACACAATCACACACACACACTCACACGCACGCATGCATGCACGCACGCACGCATGCACAAACACACACATGCACACACTTTTATTTATTGCTTGCACATACAGCTCTGCATTTTAAGAGCCTTCCTTCTGATTTTTTTTTCTCTGACAGAGAGGAAGTCATCAACCCCCTGCTCCCTGCTCACTATCCCTGGAGCTTCAAGCACACTAAATCAATGAAGAGAAATAGTAGAGAGCCTGGTGCTCCCTCTGCATCTGTTAAGGAAAAAAAGAGAGGGAGGGCGTAAACCATCAAAGAGTAGAAAAATAAGGGAACAATATCACTCCATCTGTCACACACAGTTCAAGCTTCAGGCACAATCAAATGGTTAGTTTTATTTCCATGATAAAACTTATTAAAGTGCCATGCAATTTTGACAGCATTTGCTCTTTAAGTTGCCACTATAGGTGAAAAGTTTAATCTGGTTCAGCAAATTCTTGCAAAAAGTATGATTTAAAAAAATCACAAAACCATTCTTTGATTGTCTTCGTTAATATCTGGTGTGCTTCAACCTGCTTCAAACTAGGATATTACTGACAATGGTGGTGCTAACTATTATGACTATTTATTATATTATTATATTGATGAGTTATTTTTAACTATCCCCAATGAATTATCTTCTTCCTCTTTAATAAAGTATCATTGAGATAAGTGAAAGTTATTTTGTATTTTGCTTATTAGCACTATATTGTGCTAAATTCAACTCAGCCAGTTATCCTTATTCCATTATAAAAGATTAGCATATTTTATCAGCTAGTAAAACTAAATACTCACACTGCCAAAGCAACAGTGGAGTGGTTTAACAAAAATATTAAATTTTGTATTGACCTTGTCATGCATCCAACTCCATCAAACATTTGCAATGAAACTACACATTTAGTGAGTATGTAACTAAAAGTATAAAACATGATGTTTAAATCTTAGTATACTAACAAACAAACAACAGTAATTAACTTAAGTTCTTCTTCAAACATAACCCCCTGCCTGCAGAATTTTAGTATTAGTGCAGAAGCACTGCAGTGAAGATACAGGCATAATATACTTTATTTTGTGAAGCTACTAACAATGAACCAGCACTACATTAGATTATACAGTTTGCTCTGCTATTACATTTCAACAGAGACTACCACATCATCTAACATTCTCCACCCTTTTCTTCCATAAAAGAAGCACTTACTGAGCTGCCCTCCCCCCGGGCCTTGAGTCAGTGCATGGAGAGAGGCAGGTAGGGCTGCAATCTCAGTCATTCATATTTAATTCCACCAGAGTTTCCGGCCAGACTAATGCGCTATTGATTGCAAGTCTCCTATTACTATGGTGGGGGAGAAAAAGAGGCAGAAAAAAGCAAAGATGAAAAATAAGAGAGTGCTATAGTCTAAAAAGTGAGGTGATATAGATGGAGGAAGACATAGTTAAAGAAACGAGAAGAATAAAATACAATAGGGAAATAATATGTTATGCTCAGAATCAAACAAACCAGGAATAGGAAATAAAGTATATGTCCTTGGTAGCCTCTTTTTTACTATTTGGTACTTGTCCTCATTAATATTTTAGAAGCAAAAGTAAAGAATGTGTTAGGGCATGCACTAAACACAAACATGCACCTTAGATTGCTACATAGAACGAAAGATTAATAAGTACGCTTCTATATTTAATAGTTATAGAATATCCTAGCAAAACAAGATGGTCTCTTGACCACCAAATCTCATCATTGCAAGTTGCAAAAAATCTATATTCACACATGGGCTTGATCACATATAGCTCTAAGCTCCAGAATATGTGTCATATTAGTTTTCCCACACAGTTCTACCCACACACAAATTCACCCAGGAGTCTATTACCAGACCCTTCATAATATGTATTAGCAACTATCACCTCAAAGTTTTTTTTTATTAGAGATTACTGATTTGTTTTAAACATTCACACTTTTACCTGGTAAGCCAGACTGAGAAAAGAATCAGGCAAAGTAAACAGAATCATTACAGCAAAGGATGACTAGGCGTTCATTTCAGTGCCTTCCTCTCACCCAACTTTGTCGGTTCCAATAACAGCCTAAAGACAACATGAAATAAAGAGACACAAACATTGCGAAGTTAAGAAAAAAGCTGCCTCTCTATATAACACATTTGAAATATATTGCATTCTTCAAAATATGACCTACAGCATAGCGGTACACTGGAGTGACTTTGGAAATAAAATCAATAAATTACCTTGGCTATGCCGACAGTAGGTCCCATTAAGCATTGTTAAGTGTCTGTGATGTGAGTTAATAGGCACACTCCATATAATCTTAAATGTCTTAAAATAATAATAAACCTGTAGAGAAATAATTTAATAGTGGCTGCTGTCTAAAAAGTTTATACATTTTAAATAAATAACTTAATACATTAAGTAAATAAAACACTTTCTGAATACTCATGAAATTAGAGATTTTAATTATCTTTTTCAAACTTAATCATTGTTTGTAAGATATTTTGATTACCAAAATGCACCCTTAGTAATTTACAATTCAATTTAAAATGAAATAATGTACTCAATACTAAAGTACTAAATTAATATAAGATTAACTTCTGTTGTTTTTAGTTTGTTTGTTTATTTGGGCCATTGCTAAAAATAATATTCTATAATTTATAAATGTCAAGTTTCACTTCTGAGTTAGTCATTATTTTGGATAAATACACATTTAAGCAGCATCTGATGCTTCCTTAGCTGTAAAGGCACTCCCAGCACAACTTTTCTTCACAAAAGCAAAAATCTAAATCTACAGACACATGTGGCATAATCAATGTAGTAATTTTAAATTATATTTTTTCATATTTTTTGTGTGTACAAGTGTAATATTTGTGTGGTGTACCACCTAATCCCATTTGTTAAAATTGCACAAAGCAAGCATTAACTTAGTAAGTGGGAATTGATCTAAAGGTGATTGGACTTCTGCTAAAGGTTCTTTTTACAAAGATCCACTGAGATAATATTTAACTTTATAGTGTCATATACATTTTTTAAACAGTAGATTCTGCTTTTGTTTTTCCTATGAAGACAAGTCTATGTAGATTTGCATAATGCAGAAGAGATTATTATCTAACAGGTTAACCTATTTCTGCATAGGACTGTTGTGTTCTTACCCACCATATCCAAGTTTTTCTTAACCAGATGGCAAGATGGCAGCCAACAACAAACCAATAGCAAGCTGAGCCAAGGACAATGCAATAGAGACATTTAAATATAGATTGATATTATTGCCCTGGGTTTTACCCTTATATAATCAGATCATAAATAATTCTTCGATTTCCTGAAGAATTGGATGAATGGATGGAGAGGTGGACTTGCTATGATGTGACAGTGTAAACCAAAATGACATAAATAAGTTATGTTTATATAAATAATATACCCAAATTAGGTTACATGTATCCTTTTTTAGACAAATGCAGAAAGTCCTGACCCCAAGGCTTTCAAAATACAAACACACACCACCATAAAATAACAGTGAATTACAAAATGATTATCCCGAAGTTAACAATCTGCTAACTAAAAACTTCTAAACTAAAAATCTTTTAAATATAGCTTTATGTACTTTGAAGAAATGTTTCTAAATAAATTTCAGAAAAAATCAGTAAAAAATACTATAAGTTTTTTTTTTTTTTTTTTTATAGAAACAGAACGTTCAAAAAACCTTTTAAATTTTCTATACTGGTTGTAATGAATGTTAGCATGCTGCTAATCAACATGTGGCGGCACGGTGGCTAAGTCGTTAGCACTGTCGCCTCACAACAAGAAGTCCCTGATTTGATCCCCGGGTCGGGCCAAGGGCTTTCTGTGTGGAGTTTGCATGTTCTCCCCGTGTCAGCGTGGGTTTCCTCCAGGTACTCCGGTTCCCTCCCACAATCCAAAAACATGCACTAGGTTGATCAGAAATGGTAAAATTGTCCAGAAGTTTCACAAGGTCCCTGCAATACAGGGTTGGAGAAAAACCTGGCAACCTACTCCATAAAAAATAATTGCTAAGTAACTCTGGGGATAGGAAGCGGTCCACAGAGTGACCAACAAGTTGGAAACAACTGAAACGGGTAAATATGTACATACAATCATCATAGAATGTTGCCACATTGCCTACATTCAACTTCAAATTCAATGATTATATAAAAAAGGTAATGAACTCCGTATGATGATATATTGTTAATGCACTATATTTGTAGACACAAAGTGCATGTGATTCACTGACCTGCCTGTGATCCTGATCCATCTCCTATTACATATTGCGTTATGAAAAGGACAGGGCAGGTGTGGCCTGTGGTTAAGGTACTAGATTTATAACCAGAATGTTGTTGGTTCAAGCCCCATAACTGCAAAGTTTCTGCATTTGGGCCATTTTGCAATGCACAATATACAATAAACTGTTCGTTAAAATCACTAAAAAGACATTGTTTAGAGTTTATGCATCTGTGTTACATAACATCCCAACTATTCCATACACAGGGACTGAATACTACACATCCTGCCTTACAACATGGCATTTTTTAACTGTTCTCAAAATCTTATTTTGTCTTTTCCAAAGGCGTGCAGCAAAACAATCACGAATTACTCTGAAAATACTAACATGCTATATGTATGCTAAATTATTGTTATAATCAGTAATCAGGTTCTCCAGTTTATTTTGAAATGCGATTTTTAATATTAGTTTGTCGACATAGATCATTGTGTGACAAACAAACAAACTATAGGCTAACAGAGAACAAAACTTGTGGATGAAACTGCATTAAACAACCTATTTTATTTTTATAAAAAGTTTTGATTACATAGATTTAAGTGACCTGATGTCATCTCATAGATTGGTTGCCGCAGTGTTTTATGAATTATTACAGTGTATACTCATGTCTGATCTAACCTTGTTATTACATATTTAAAAATGCCAAACACTGACCCTGTCAAAAGGGCACATTGGCCAACAAAGAGCAAAGGGGCAGAGGCCAGAAGCCCCAAAGCATCCTTCTTTGCACATGTCTGGTGTTTTCCAGGCATGTGCATGAGTACGATATTTCTGCTTTAAAAATTACTTTAGTCTAAATTACTTAAATACGTCAGATTTAATGCAATGTTTTTCTAACTAAATAAACTAAATATTCAGTATAGAAGAAATGGGTAGAACAAGTGAGCCATATTATTTCAGCATTATTTATTCCAAAATGGAATGATTCAAATTAAATATTTCTAAATTCTAAAAAAATATGATTGAGGTTTAAGTAAATGCTTGCCTTTTAGTCTTTACCTACACTATTAATGCTTAAAAGCATTTGGTTTGGTTATTGTGGAAGGAGGTTCATCTGTGGGATGTGGTTTGGTCAATATCCTTCTGATCTATAACTAATGTCATGAGTACAGTGTGATACTTATCGTTTGGCAGAGTATATTTCATTCTGTGCAGGCACCCAACAAGAGTTGTAGAAAACTCCCATAAATATTTTTTTTTCATAATAATAAAGAGGGTTATTTAGATACATTGTAAAATTAACTAAAAAAACTAGTAAAATATTCTCTTTTGGGATCTGGGAAACATGGCATATTTTCACAAGTTGAAATATTTATTAAAATGATTCCTTTCAATCCTTTTTAGTGAGATTAAAAATATTTTAAAATATTCAAAGTTCAAAAATTAGTTTTCAAAGTCCAAGATTTCAATCACATATTGACATCACTTGTATGGTCTCAAATAAGACAAATAAACAATCATTATTTTCATTATTTAGTGTTTTCACCTTGTTGCATTTTACAAATGTAGAGAAAATGGTGTTTATTTAATTAGCATTTTCAAACTGGTCCAACTCTGATTTGAGATTGTACATAATAAACGTGTAATACATTGTCAGTTGTGACTGATGCAAAATTATCTTTCTCTGAGCAGAGGTTTGCAAATTGCTGCCAGTCTTTAAACATTACACTAGTTATTTTTGCAGAAGCTGATTGTTCCCTCCCTTATCAAAGCTTTATGTACTGATCTTTAGATGATGTGTGAGGACTCAGCGTATTGCGATTGAGAAATTATTCAGCTAACCTTATAATCATTTTACAGTGTCATGCACTGTCCCTTTATAAACAATCAGTGAATTAATTGACAATTCTCTTTTTTCCGTAAACTAACAAATGTTATTTTAACAAAACATTTTGTTAAATGTTTTATTATAACATTTACAATAAAAAATAGCTTTATTTTTCTTTTAGCGTAAATGTGGCTTCAAATTGAACTTTGATAAATAAATCAATTCCATGTGCTTATAAAAAAGGAAAACCGATTTTTAGTACAAAAATTAAACAAATATTTTTGTTTAATCAAAAATAGTGCTAAATATTACACAGTATGTTATATTAATATATTAATAAAAATTTCCAAGAAAGGAACCAGTATTGTTTGAACTGTTGGCAGTTAGGTAGCTAATTGTATGTGTGGTTTGTTACATCACTAAAATAAACACTAAAACTATGTCAGTACAATAAATTAAAATTTTAAGAACTTATCAAGCTACAAAATACAAAATAGAACCAGACACAGTAAGCAATTTAGTGGCAAAAAAGCATTCTATCAGACAGACGAACAAATAAGCTATTAACAATACAATGTATGCACTTTTGTATTGTGTCAAAACAACGTCAACGACAGCTGTAAACCCCCTTATAACGGCTTAGCAGCTATTTTGTCTTAATGTCTTGGAGAACTAAAGCCCCAGGACTACTAATCTACTCTTGTGTTAGGCCCCTGAGCATTTAAATAATCACACAAAATTAGTGCCAAGAGATTCAAGCTAACTGGCACGCTTAAAGCCTTGAATAGGTGCTTCACAAGGCCCGTTTTGGGCTTTGGGTTACCTTCAGCTGCTCTACACTTAATGAGACTTTGTAATTATGGTTGTTTATTCATGCTATGTGTGAAGAGAGATGGAGAGGGTGGAGAAGCTGAAAGAAGGCCATGATGTAAAGTTGATGCATGTTGCCACAAGTGCCTTTTTGTACATTTTGTCTTATTCACAAAAGGTTGACTACTGGACTCACATTGAGAAGTACAAACTTGTGATGCAACACAAGATCTATGCAGAAAAACAAAGTTTTTCTATGCTAATAGTTAAAGCAGGGAATGCTAAAAGTTCACCACCACCTTTCAGCCACAAGACAACCAGATTCAAGACATTCTCCTAAGCATTATAATAACTGTTTATCTTTAGACTTTAAATACATTTTCAGTAAATAATTTTGTTAATGTCAGGAAAAACATGTCGTTCTGATTTCCGTGGTACTGTGATGCAATAACTGCCTTAGAACCTTACCGGCACCACCCATCCATCACCTGGGAAACTCCACCATAGTCAGACTCGATTACTAAAAAAAAGGATTTGGTCTCCTTATAATTCATACAAAATGAATTAATTCATGTGGAAAGTGTTGTGTATAATACAGAAAAAGAAAAGTCTCACATGAAGAGCTGTGTTGGTGGAGGCAAAAACATCTTACATCCAGCATGCCCAAAGTCCGGCCTGGGAACTGGACGGGCTTGGCCTCAGTTAACATTTTAACCAGCCCACAGCTTCTGTAATTAAATCAATAATATGTGACACACTAGAACTGTTGACAACAGTATCTTACACACACAAACAAAAATTTTATTATATATTTCACCAGAAAATGGCAGCAGACAATGCACAGTTCAAGAGTGTAACCGCATAATTTGATAAAAAGTTCATGGAATTAAATGAGTTGAGTAAACTCATTTAGTAGAACCCAATATATTT
>JAOUQU010000015.1:3204163-3216490 GCA_028566735.1 Ammoglanis amapaensis | reverse complement strand
TGTGTGTGTGTGGGTATATATATATATATATATATATACACACACACACACACACACACACACACACACACACACACACACACACAGTATATGTGTACTGGTCTCTTTGTGCTGCAGTGTGTGTCAACGTATTTTAACAAGTGAAATTGGCTTGTAATGGTACTCGCAATGTAAAATTATTATTTGGGACAAACTCCACTATAGCAGTGTTCGTATTTAGAATTTACGTTCTATACTTAACAGATTTCATTTGATATCCTTGTTGTGTGAATTGTTTTTGGTAACTGGAATTAGTTATGCACGCTGGATTAAAATGTAGTGTTTCATTTTGTTGGTGATTCATTAAGATTTGTTAAGTAGGTGATGTTTGCAAAGTTAATAATAGATTAATGGGAATGATAATCCCTTTTTGCCTTTAGTCATATAATAATTAATTAGAATTACAATTATTAACTACACTATCATTTTCTTTACACTAGCAGGACATTCAGGTGTATTGAACTCAATGTTTTGGTTCTGTTACAGGGCAGAGTTTGGGCTACGGCTTTGTTAACTATGTAGACCCTAATGATGCAGACAAAGCTATCAATACACTCAACGGTCTCAAACTGCAAACAAAAACAATCAAGGTAAGAAGACCTTGACCCTACACTCCTGAATCATCACACTGACAGCCAGGAAGGCAGGCAGACACACAGAGGTGAAGAAAGATGGAAAGTGCCAGAAGGCACAGAGGAAAGGAGGTGCAAGGGTGTAACAGAGGGCAAAAGAAGGCAATGGCAGCAACAAAGGCAGCAAAAGAACGGAATAAGAGAGAGGCAGAATCTGAGGTCAGAAAGCAGTGGGGCTGTGTATAAAGGTGATTGTAATGGAAATGTAATTAGGGAGGTGCAGTACAGGGCGTTAGAGGGGGTGGAATCTGTGTAGGGAGTCCCATCTGCTTCCAATCTTGGCTAATTAGAGCTTTCTTTGTCCCCAAATTCAGCTGGGGTTGGGGGAAGGGCTACTGCTAGGGGTTTAAGAAGAAATAAAGATTAAACTAGCAAACCTGTTCAAACTCAACTTGTCAAATTAGCTCTATGATTGTATCAGTCAAATATAGGCACAGTTTACCAGAAATATTAATTTTAATTAAAGTTAAAAAGTCTGGACACATTTTTTAAAACAAGCAGAAATATATTGCTTTTTTTACTTATTACAAAATAATTCTATTTTTAGTTTATAATGTCAAAATTAATACAGATTATAGCCTTAATGCCATTGGGCCTAAACAATAATTTAATACAACAACAATTTAATTTAACATCGAATGATGTTTCTATTTAAGCATTAGAACAGTATTCCACAACACTTTCTATGTACAGCTCTGGAAAAGACACCAGTTTAAACTAATCTATTTTTTGTCTTGATGGTCGGCGTGCATCATTTGTTGGAAACTTTACGATGGAATACAATATAAAATACAAACCATTTTGATTTTAAACCCTGAAATCAATTAAATGTCATACTTTCCATGCCAATAAGTCATTGTCAGATGGGAACAGGGATAGCAAAAGGACGCACAGAAGTGAAAACTAAATAAGGTAGCATGGGGAGCAGAATGCCAGTAACAGGATTAAGAGGCCATATGGGCTGTAGGCACCATCTGTAGTGTGGGTGAGATAAGGAGAGGGTTAATTATAGGGCAGAATTCAGTTCTCTATTAAAACACCCTGTCCCACCCCATCCAGCCGGCAGCCCAATCTCTGCCATACACTCACCCACGCCAAACAATAACGCCCTGGTCTCCAACAATACAGCTGCTTAGTCATACTCCCCCCACAACATACATACATGAGTTGATGATGCAGATGTGGAACCTACGCAATCTGAACACAGCTAGCGATTAGCCTATGTCTAATCTACAACATAAACGATGTACGTCATGAACTATCTGGATCAAAATATCTAAATATCAATAAGGATCAATAAATTTAAAATTCTTTGTGGATTATTTTCTCAAAATGTTCGCTGTCATGGATGCTGGGCATATTGTAATCTGTTTACTGGGTTTGCTGGTTGCCAAAGAATCATTTTCCCTTGAGAGAAAAGACAAAGAAAGGTGGGAGGAGAGGGAGGGTGGGGGCAATCTATTTATCACACAAAAACATGCAGACACAGCAGTGGCATCATTTAAAATCATTCTCTATCTGCTTCAGAATAATATATATTATATAAGCCCATCTTCACACTTCACTCCTCAGTTAGACATCAGTTAATATTATTATTTGAATACAGCATCAGAGCAAAGAGTGTCCAGGACAGACCTCTGAAGTGGAATTTTATAAAATATAAAACAGAGGTGGAAATGAATACACAACAGCAAGAAATTCAGAAAAAAAGTCTGATGTGGTGTTTAATAGGAGTACTTGAGCATGTTTGGAAGGTGTGTTTAAGTGCACTGAAGCAGAAGATAGGAAGGATAAGAGGACAGGAGAGCGGGTAGGTGGTTGGAACCCTTCTGAAAATGAACCATATGTGCATGTGTCATGTGAAGACAGTAAACACACAAACAAACCTGCATAGTTAAGTTTGAGCAGAATAATTGAGATGTAAAACATCCCATAATTAACAACATCCATTATTTAACGACAAAATGTTTTTAATGTTTTGTATCTATTTATTTTAAAACCTGACAGTGTGCCAATCCATTGCAGGGCAGCATATGCGCATAGATTTATTACCTAACTTATTACCTATTACAATATAAAGAAACAACCTGAATAGTTGATTATTTATATATGAGAAAAGATTACATTTAACACCTGTATTAATTTGATTATTTGTTTCATTAAATATAAAATTTGTAGTGTTTTCCTACAAATTCCATACAACCATTTAATGTACTTTTCCAAATTTTTTTCCAGAATGTCATTATTAAGCAGAAAATAATGTAAAACACACTTGGGTTTCAGGTGTCATATGCCAGACCAAGTTCGGCTTCCATTCGTGATGCTAACCTTTATGTGAGTGGACTACCAAAGACCATGAGCCAGAAGGATATGGAGCAGCTGTTTTCCCAATACGGACGTATTATCACCTCCCGCATCTTGGTTGACCAGGTTACAGGTAGCACATTAATTTCCTCTCGTTTTGTTGTCAAGACATACAAACTAATGTTTCACATTAATAGTTTTACAGTAGGAGAAACATAGAGCTCTACACATAACAAACGTATAGTGCACAACTCTTCCAATTACTAGGAATCTAAAGATAAAATGTGATATAATTCATGATATTGGGTTCATAATTCTTTATTGAGTGTATAATTAATCTAAAAAAAGCAATGCCCTTTTATTTCTGAGATACATACATACCGCCAATATTATTTTAAAAACAATTCCAACAAATAATATAAATAATTGAACAATACATGTGCATGTAAAGGACAGCGTGTATACAAACACTCAGAAGCCTACTTACATCACACACACACACACACAATCGCACACGCACACACGCACACACGCACACACACACACACACACACACACACAATACTCTGTTAGACTGTGACTGAATCATTGAACTACTGAAGTCTTTGTTTTTAACAATGCTTCAATCTTTATTTATGTCCGTGGTGCTAATATTCCTTTGTGCTTTATGTCTTCGGGAGCAGGCATATCACGAGGAGTAGGCTTCATCCGTTTTGACAAAAGAAACGAGGCAGAGGAGGCCATCAAGGGCCTAAATGGCCAGAAACCCCTGGGTGCTGCTGAGCCCATCACGGTTAAGTTTGCCAACAACCCAAGCCAAAAGACAGGCCAGGCACTGCTCACCCAACTCTACCAGACAGCTGCTCGTCGCTACACCGGCCCCCTGCACCACCAGACCCAGCGGTTCAGGTACTGCCCTTTTAACTTTATACCCCTGCACTGCTCTCCCAGCTCCCTGGAATTTTATTTACACTGCAGTGCTGCCACGCCATTAAAGGGAAACTATATTTAATATATTCAGCCCAAAGTGGAGCATCTATTAAACCAAAATTGATGGCAGAACTGGACAAGCAGTCGTTAAGATACTAGCACAACGCAGCACAATGAAGTCAGCAGAGAACTGTAGACAGAAAAGACATAAAATGGTTTATAAATCACATTCACATGTGCAAATCTCTTAATCCATCAGTAGGGGACTCTAAAGGTCCTGCTGTACTGATGTGGGCGAGTCCTGCTTGCTGATTGGCCAAAATACATATACTGCTCCCTCTGGTGGCTAGACAGGCTGCACATTAACTAAAACCTCTGCCATTTGTCAGATATTGCCACTAATATTTCCACATACTTCATTCTCCCTCTTGCATTGCAGACTCGACAATTTACTAAACGCCACCTACGGAGTGAAGAGGTAAATTTTAAAAGAGGTGTATTTTTGTTTTTAAAAAGCATCTACGCCTAAACCAGCCTCAAACAAAACGACCAGAATCCCCCCCTGCTAATCTCTCAATTGAAACACAGACTTAAATAACATAACACAGAGGCATAGCAGGACATTCTGGAATGGCTTTGTTGAACCTTTTGTCCTTTTGGTTGATTACTCGATTGAACCACTTAGCATTTATTTATTTATTAACTAACATTTAATTTTTTTCAGTTTGGGTTGCTTTAATGTCCATTTCCCCCCACCAGCATGGACATACCAGATTGCATTGCGTCTCTTCTGTTGGCTCCAGTTTTGTTCATTTCTTTGTTTGCTGTCATCTCTTTCTAGGTTTCTGTGTTTTGGTTACTGTGAGATTTTTTAAAAACATTATAGTGTCTTGTTTGCACTTTGGCTTTGGTCGGCAGGGAAGAGAACAAATGATTACCACAAGCAGATATCTCAGTTACAGAGGCCAGCCTTTAAATAAATACGTTGTATGCGTTGTTGAACTTCAGAATGACACCCATGGTAGCTGTCCATCTGTTCTCCCTAGATTCTCGCCTATCACCATTGACAGCATGACCACATTGGCAGGGGTGAACCTGACGGGCCCTACTGGAGCCGGGTGGTGTATCTTTGTCTACAACCTCTCACCGGAAGCTGACGAGAGTGTGCTGTGGCAGCTGTTTGGTCCATTCGGTGCGGTCACCAACGTCAAGGTCATTCGTGACTTTACCACCAACAAGTGCAAAGGCTTCGGCTTCGTCACCATGACCAACTACGACGAAGCGGCCATGGCCATTGCCAGCCTCAACGGCTATCGCCTGGGTGACCGGGTGCTGCAGGTCTCCTTCAAGACCAGCAAGCAGCACAAGGCATAAGCATAGTCAGTACCACTATGTTTAACCTACTGAGGGAGAGGCTGCTAAGCTTCCTCGCATATTCACTCAACATGGGCCTGGACTGAGTCTCTCTCTGATACACATTCTGCACACACACATTCTGCACACACACATACACAATGCACACATACTTAGTTTGAGTTTCCAAAACAGAGAGAGAGTCTTTCTCTTTACGCGACATACTAGTCCTTCTCTACATTTGCCAGGACTGAATTAGCAGGAGTAGGAAGTTGTATATGGCTGGTTAGGGGTGTTTCGTAAGGGACGCAGTTTAATGTTGAATGTGACACAAAATGTGTACTGAGCGCCTTTGGTTTTATTGAAGCTAATTTGAAGAACTGCCGAACAACAACAAAAAAGATTTTTAAAAATAATATATGTGCAATTTACCCCAACACTTGCCCCGATAACTCTTCTTTCTTGGTGGAGAAAACGTAATCATTTATGTACACTTGGGCATTTGTAATCAGTGATTTTTCTAGGTGTGAAAAAACCCACAGTGTTTCTTATATATATATAGCCAAGTACGTATGCACACTTTTGAACATATGGTTGATTATGATTTCCTGGCCTAATATACGGATGCATTATAGCTATAGGGTGCTGTAACACAGTTCAGGTCTATTATACAGCCGATTATTGTGCATGATAGCACGAATGCAGACAGAGAACAGTAACCACACCTGTAAGTTAATGCAATATGATCTACAGAGCAACGTAAAATTTCTTTTTAAAACTTGTTTTATAAATAATTTAATATGAATTTAGAATCACTTAAGGTAGTTCAACAGTAATATAATGGTGAGGAAGAGTTTTCTGTAATAAGATGGGTTTACACCTATTACCGCTCAAATATGATCTCTAAATCTCATTTTCCATGCACACAGAAGAGTGGTATTGTCCTCTTTATCCTCACAACGTTACTCTCTCACTATGCCAGGGTTATTCTCTAAGCATCTTTCAAACTGATAACCCCTGCGCTCCCAAACTTATGAATAAACCAGCCATTCAGCAAGACCATCACCACATTAGTTTCCTTACTAATTTTTTATACATTCCCTTTAAAAGATGCACTGACTGATAATGCCCAAAAGTCAAATGCCCTTTAAAATGTAAATCATTCCAGGGAGAGACATTGCTATAAAACAAATAAGAACTTCACCTGACAGAAAGAGAACGGTTTCAAACGTGCATTAAAATCAAATGACATTTTGCTTTTTCTAGATAACGCTGTGCTAGCCAAAGAGGACAATGATCTCTTTGAAAAGAAAAAAAAGGATTACATTAAAGAATAATATATTTTTATACCTACAGAAAAAAATCAAGACCTTGTGCAACATTTTTACAGATTCGTAAGCGTTAAAAAATCTTTGGGATGTTCCGCATGGCTTTTATTTTTTCCGAGTTTTCAGCTTCGGGAAGTGAGGGGTGGGGGTGGGAGAGGGGCAGTTCCGACTGACTGTGGTGTAAAGGAGGGGAATTCTAGTCATACAGTATGTGCAGTGAAACCATTACATGACTAAAAACACAAAAAAAAGAAATCAAGCTTGGAAAAAAAAGTTAAATTAGCTGGCATAAATGTATGCATTTATTTCAGATGGAAAGATATACTTATAAATGATCCAGTTTTTCCAAAGTTGCTTATAAGGCGGTGCAGTAGGTCCACAGAGTGTCTCTGGGACACAGTGAACTAGTTGCAACCACATCTAGAGACTCCAACACTGCATTCTGACAGCAGTATATTCATATCTAATTGTATCTACGTTTTACAAGTAAGACAATGTATTACCATGTCCATGCAGTGTACCAGAAAATTTTAGAATTGGTGCATGTGACAAGAATCAAACATTTTTCAAACAATAGCTTCTGAGATGTTATCTCATGTCAGCACATTAATGCATATCATATTTAAACAGCATATCCTCAGATCTCTACGCAGACCAATTTTTACTCGTTTACACATAACCAAAGGACAGATCTCACAGCGGCTGCATTTATGCTCTTGTAATATCCCCCCCATCACTTTTCAATCAATACATTCAACCTATTATTCACCAGATATGTCTCATTTTTCCATATCAGAAATTCCATATCTTGTTTTGCGATGTGGTACTCAACACGAATGATCACCTTGTATTTATACATACTTAATTGGGACATAATGGCTACACTCTACATTCAGTGCCAAGTGCAGTCATTATAAGCATGGGATACCAGGCAAGACTAAATACAGGGGTTCTAATACTCAAGGGATTAAATATCCATAACCATGCATTTTGCTCCAGGTCATCTTACCTGTATAAAAAAATCTTGTAGGAGCCTGTTTTTTTAATCACCACACACAACTACTGTAGAGAGCAGACATGTACTGCACCGCTTAAGCAACAAAACAAGAAATCATATGAAAAATACAAAATACTACTTTCCTATGGAACAGTAAGTGCAATGTGCTTTGTTTTTATATTGACTAAGAACAAAAGATATATATATATATATATATATATTTTTAAAAAAAGAAACATCACACAGAAGTGGTTTGCAGAAGAGCAAAAGGATCAAACGCAACGAACAAAAAGGGGAAAGTATTAACTAACAGATACATTAAAAAAATAAAATAAGCACTGATAATTCTGATCTCTGTTGCAGTTCAATATCCCTTCGTCAACCCCCGAGTCCATGCAGATAAAATAATGATAATGATATTCAAACGATCAATTCTCATTGATGGATGAAGGAATACTGTCTTATATTTCATCGGTTTTTAGCCCATGTTGATTTCAAACTCTCATTCTTACTGTAACTTGATTTACTTAACATATCAGACTCTCATGTTAACTTAGCGTACATGTTGTTGATGTTGCCATTGAGAACACACATGGGTTAGAGCTTTTTCTTTCTTTCTTTCTTTTTTGGTTGCTTAGTTGTTACAGTTTCTTCTATTTTTCACCATTATTTAAAATTAGTTGCTGTTCCTACAGTGTACACAGGTTATAGAATTAGTTAGAATCTTTGATTTGAATCAAACTGTGTTCAATTGTGTTTGTAAAAGTCTGTGGTAGCTTTTGTTGCAACATAAATAATTTAAACGCAAAAAAAAAATTAATAGAGCGCCAACAAACTTGTGTATTATTTGGGCGACTTTAAGCTTGTAGTTTTAACTTATTGTTAACTTAAACTATTTATTCTCATTATTATGATTCTTATTATTGCCTCGTATGAAAGTATGTTTTGTGTATATTTATAGTTTATTTCATTATATTTGCAAGTTAAATTTTTTTTATTTTTGCCAAATGTGGATACACTGTCGTTTTTTCCTCAAAAGGGAACATAGAATTTTAAAAGAGTGCTTTAGAATTACAGTTTGTTAAAGTTCTCCTTAGGAAAAGAATGCACTGCTATATTAAACTAATTGAACGTGTAAACATACATGCTGTGTGCTAGATGTTATGCATTTACTGCCTGTGTTCTGTTTGTCTTGTTAATGAAAACTTTTGAATTAGTTGATCTAATCACAGTCTTGTTTCTTTCTCAGCCATGTACAGACCCTTAAGTAAGGAACAGATGTGGGAGGAGGTAGAGAGGAGAGTAGAAGATGAAGGTTTTAAGGACAGATTGGTCATATTTGAATAAAACGTTAGTGAAGAAAAGCAGGAGGCGCAGGTACAGAGGACAAGAGCGATGGGAATGGGGTCAGTGGTTCTTGTTTCTCAATCAGTTGTAATTTTTGTCAGTTAATTTAGACGGGATGCAGAGTTACATAGAAATGTTCTTAAACAATCTCTAATGGTACAATAATACAAATAAAACCAGTGGATCAAAAGCAAATGCCTATGGCACCAGTGTCAGTTGGCAGCAAGTCAAACAAGTATCAAACACAACCAAATGAACAACGATGTAATAAAGAGGAAAAAAAGAAATATATCTTTGTTTAGTTTAGGATATTTATTACTGGGATACAGCTGAAAAAGCTTGAGGACTTTTTTCATGGAATTGTTTAATTATTTGTACTTTACATGCCAGAAAAAAGAATAAAATACAAGTTACGAACCCTAGTTTTCTGTTTCTTTTCCTAATCCACCATATACTTATTACGCACACTAGGTAGAAGTGAACACATGCCCAGTGTGGTGGGCTGCCAAAGACGCAGTGCTCAGGGAGCAGTTAGGGGTTAAGTGGCGTGTTTAAGCATATTTAATTTGAAACCTGTTAGCTCTATGAATCAAATCATGAGTATGAATCTGCAACCAACGAATTACAAGCCCAATTTTCTATTCACCAAGCCACAATGGCTTCAGTTTGGACTACTATTATCTACACCCCTCCCCCCACCACACACACATGGCAAGCATTATGCATTCTGACTCCTCTATTTAAAAACTAATATAAAAAAGTTTTTAGATTTTACATTGACATTCAATGACCAAAGTATGCTTCACAATCACAACCCATCAAAGAATCAATTAAGGTTTTAACTGAAATTCAAAAGAGAAAGTCACGAGGGGATTGAAGTCGAGTTCCACATATGAGGCACAGGAAAATTAATGTTGTTTTCAGTTTAGCTTGAGGAGCAGCCAGAACTGAATAATCTGATAAAGCATAGGATAATGAGCTTCCGGTGACCGGTTTACCAATGTTCCATCCTTGTACTGATCCTTGTACATACCAGATACTGACTAACGAAAACCAGAACTACCAAAAGAGCAACATACCACAATATTAAGACTAGTCATCTGGCTACTGATATTTTTGTCCTGGTGAAACGTTTTTTCTGCCTGCTTATTTTTTCAGGTTTTAACATGAACTTTGAGTATAAAAAGTTCCCTTGCTACAAAAGATATTCCACCCACTAGCAGGTGTTGTGATTAAATAATCAGTGTTTTCACGCCACTTGTCAATGTTCATATTGTTATACTGTGCAAAATTGTCATTAAATGCTGACATATAATTGAAAATTAACTTTAATCTTTAACTTTTTAAAATTGGACTTTATTTCTGAATGATATTGATGGAATGTGGACAAAATTATGCATTAGTTAAACTAATCAAATAAATCAACAACAAACAAAAATAGCAATAACAACCAAGTAAATAGCAATAAAGACTAGTTTTCTCGATTTGAGCAGAGGTGAACCACAGGATAAGAAGTGCTTGATCAGGATGAGGGTGTGCAAACAGCTAATGAAAAAGAGAAAAGGAGAAAGGATCAGTTAATTTGACGAGCTAAAATATATATATTATAGTCAATATTTAAAAAATCCTTTTGACTAGATTTTTTATACCATCAGAAGTAACCCTAAAATGAATAGTCGAGTTTTTATGATTTGATGCCACAAAATTTACAGAATTGGCCTAGGAATGCCACATGGTTGGAATGTCCTACGGCATCAGCCAACGGTCACCTTACATGAAGACACAATGAGTGGAAGTTAGTCTCATGTCTTTTCTTCCAGCAAATGCAATGTGCAAAGCCACTTGGATACACAAATCAGACTAAAAGTGTTGTGTCAGGACGTATATCTGACAACACAATACCAAACCAATAATCTGGAATATGATCCACTTAGACTAAACCTTAGTGAGAGCAGATGAAAGGATTCACGAATGAACAAAATTGAATGATATAGCATTTTAGAGTATCAAGATGTATAATTAACAAAGCCATTCGATCCACATAATAATGCAATTTTTAAAAACTACTGCTAAAAAGCATGACCTAAAGCTACCACATAAATAAACAAATTGGAATTAACACCACCCTTGATTTGCATTTGTTTTTTTTTTCATGGTTGAAAACCAGAGTTGCAAATATGGCAACCATGGCTGTGTATACAGAAGTTGTTTGAGAAAGTTTTCATGGATGAGTTGATTTAGTGTTATAGTTTTTAAAACTACATTTTCCAAGCCAGACAAAACAATCCATGAATCCTGTGTGAGATGAGTTCTAACTGTTTTGTAATGAATGCATAGCGAAATTATTGGAGCTTACCTAACCTCCAAGAATGCACTAAAACTCGTCGTGCCCATGGGATGCGTCAGTGGTGCGTGGGTCCTGGCATACAGCGGGAGTGGTGAACTCCATCAGGTACTCACAGCGGCTAGGCTCTGAGGTGGATGTAACCACTGTTTCTTTTCCACAGGTCAGCTTCACCTAAAGAGCATGGGAATTCAATCAATTTCAAACACAGCTCCAATAATGTGTCCACCATATCAGAAGAGATCAAAACAGCTCCTTACTGTGGTGGACCTGCTGGGACCTTGCCAACACCCAGTGCCATGTTCGTATTTCATCACAAAGTACTTGTTGTCATCAGGTCCTGCCCAGGATCCCCATACCCTGTACACATGCAAACATCCACACAAAAACATTCAAGGCTAAACAGTTAAATTTAGAATTTTACTGACATCTTAGTTATTAGACGTAAAAGCATTTGCTCTACTGTGCCTGGTGAGACTTCTATTTTCTTAGAAATGTATTTAATCAGACACCTTTTTCAGGGCATATTTGATGTAATTCATCTAAGATGTGTGTGCTTTATGTCCAGCATTTATTTTGAATGTAGGTGGTCAATACAGGGTTTGTCACTGCTGTTAGGGGTTTGCAATCTGCGGCTTGTGACCCTGACATCGTTCTAACAATCTGGTCCATTTATGTTATTTATGACTGGTGAACTGTGGGGATTTCCAGGGATCTGAGAATGACTGAAGTTTTTTACTGTAAACTCACTTGGGTTAAAATATTTGACTGCCAAAAAGAGGACATATAATGTTTGGGCCACTCTGACAGAATGGCAGTCCTTTATTATTGCTGCTAATACCAGGGTCATATTTTATTTTATTTTTTATAGTGTATTTGAGAGAAGCTTTAATCATCCTTTAGGTCTTGACACTTCCGCTTTATTTACTTGTTTGTAGTTGTTGGTTTTGGCAATTTAAACTAGTGCTATACCTGTGCTTCACTACGATCAAGGAAGTTTATCGTTTGAGGTCATTTCACATACATACATAAAAAAAAAATAATATATAATAA
>JAOUQU010000015.1:3167899-3179907 GCA_028566735.1 Ammoglanis amapaensis | reverse complement strand
AGGAAAAGGGAAACAAGGAAAACGTATGTAAAAACAGTATTAATGTGACTGAGGTAGTGTTTTGAGGTGACGTGGATTAATGACTTGGAGATTAAATATTACTTTGACACATTATGTTTTAGGCATGCCTCAGTTAAGTAAAAACTGACAACAATAAGTGTGTAAGAATCTCTACTGCTCAAACACAAAGTTGGAATAAAATCAGTTTTCTGTTAAAAAAAGTAGGAATAAAATCAGTTTTCTGTTAAAAAAAAGTAAACATTAGGTGTCAGGAAAAACATTCCACTTCAACGCAAATAATTTATTTATTACATTAAAAGATACATATTCTCATGTTGGGACTTGGTACTGTTAATGCCAGACAGGAAAACATGAGTCAAGCTTTTACAATACTGTTTAGTGTCCGCACATCTGCATAAACAAGAGGCGACAACATTTTCCAAGTGGAATCTTGTCTGACCGCAATCTATTAGACAATTTGCGTTCATATTCCAGTTCTGTTGTAATAGCAAAATATCTCTTTTAAACAAATTACATGATTCAATCTGCATATGTATTGTATACATGATTAGTTCTGTATATGGATTGGGACGTGTTTGCTAGGTTATTGTTAAATAAACAGCACAAACGTCATAAAAGTCGGTTTAGGAAACTGAAAGAGGAAAAGATTTAGACGGCTTATTCCAGGATAATATTTTGGCCAAGGCACTTGAAAAGGTCACCGTATTGATTTGTGTTTTACTGAAATTAAGTCTTTTACGGAAACTTTTATAGATTTAAATTTAGGTTAGCCTACTTGAGTGAATAAAACATTTACGCATGACTATGTATTAGTTTGATATTTTCATAAGGATAAAAAAATGTCTGCCTTGTTTTAGATTCATGTATAGAAAAAAAAGCCTGTGTCGGGGGACACCTTCTGATGGAGGAAACCTCTGACAGGCTTGGCCATTCTCCTACATGGGGGAGGGAACATCACTTGACTGAAAGGTCTATGTTTTTGCATTAACATAAATTAACAAGACTTATTATACATGTTTGTCCCGTGCCAGAAGTAGACAGAAAGTGTCGTACATAAAGAGGCTTGTTTTTATCTACACATAGAAGAATCCAAAACAAGGACTTTTTACGATCATGACAATATCAGACTAATACATAGGTCGTGTGTAAATGTTCTATTCACTCTAGTAGGCTAACTGTTAACTACCGGTACATTAATATCTATGCATGTCTCCGTAAAATGTCTTATTTTCGGTAAAGTACACAAACCAAAACTTTAAATGATCTAACTAAAATATTATCCAAGAATTTTTGCAAAAATATCTTTTTCGCCAAAGTGAATTTCGTAAACCGACTTTTAGGACCAGCGTGTTGGCTTCGGCTTCCGTAGTTTCAGCGTAATTGCGCGAACAACCTTTTAGTAAACGCGTGCGCCCACGGACTGAAGAAACAAGAAATGGAGGCTGAAACTGAATCGTTTGCAATGCCTGTAAAACATTTTCTTAGCAATTTAGCTGTTTCTGTGTACCACTTAAACCGGGTTTTGCAACAAAACCTCGCGAATTAAATAGGTGTCCTGAACGACGAATTACTGCTATATATGAACGTGAGAGCTGTAATAAAAACACAAAATATTCACACATAAATAAAAAAGTAATGATCTCGCGTTGAATCGAAAATTATTGTACTATTTGAACGCACCGAGCCAAATCCTGCCATATAGAGGACCATGTTTATAAGTCATGTTTAACAAGAAGTACTAGTTAATGAAGTAGGTATGCACTTACATATGTGGGAAATGACCAAGAATTACGAAGCTAGAACATTGACTGTATTCAACAGTTTTGGACAAATGACAATTAAAATAATTGACATTTAATCGAAATCGAGGATTTATTTTTAAATATCGCTGCGTTTGTCCGCCAGATAACCGACTTGAGTTCGCATAAAAATCAACCTAGTAACGAACTCTGTAAATCCGGGGTCACCAACCTTTTTGAAACTGAGACCTACTTTTTGGGTACCAACTAATGCGAAGGGCTACCAGTTTGATACACACTTGTGAAATCACAAGTTTTTTAACCTTTAATTACATGTTAGTGTTAATAAATAATGATATTCATCTATGTGAAGATGCTGATCGTGTAAATGATTTCACAATAATTTTACAAGGTAGGAAACAAATAAATATCAATATGCAATTTTTTTAGAACAGGCCCGCGGGCGACTCTTGAGGAACTTTCAGGCGACGTTGGTGACCCCTGCGCTTAGTTTAGTAAGCGTCCCAGTAATCTCGACTGAGGTCGTAAACGCCAGCATTTTACAACTGAAATAACATAAGTTATTGAATCGTTATCTCACTCCGTATTATTAAAAGGCGAAATTTTAATTCTTGATGATCAAACAACGTTTTGCTTATATAATAACCGGTAAAATATAATGTCTAGCCCTTCGATTTATAGCTCCTTGAACACTTGCCTGGTTGGTGATATCAGCCGGTAGGTTCTTGATTATGATTTTTCGGCGGTTATGGAACTCTCTGTGTGTTCTATCTAAGCGACTGGATATTTCTTCAGGACTTAGTACAGTTGGTTCATCCTCAGCCCTGTACGAAGACTCACTATTCATTGCCTGTTCCCCATTACGCGGATCAACTTCCGACTCACTACGTTTCTCCATTGCCCAGTTTTCCGATTTGCCTTGTTCGCAGTTCTCGTGGAAGGCAAGGGGAGCTGAAACAGCATAACACGGTTCTGCTCCGGCAGCTCTGCTAACGGACACCACTGCCGTCATAGTTCCGTATGGAAGTTTTGCTCTGCGCGTATCGTTTGTTTCTGCAGTTTAAACAATACACGCGTGGGGCAATCTCGGCCTCTGATTGGTTGACGGCCGAATGCGTTTCGGTACAGCTTCCGAGGCGGAGCGATTTGGTCACGTGAGCATTTTAAATCTTCCACAAAGACAAAGTTGCCATGAAGAGTTGTTTTGTACTGAAATCCTAGAGTCAGCAGCTAATTGTGACCAAAGTCCACCTGACTCGGCCACGCTTTATATCCCATTCATGGACGCGGTGAACCCGATTAACAGGGAGGAAGACCGTCCTTCACAGTGCATATATGTACAAACCTAAGTACGTTTAAGTACAGTACAGCCATTATCAATAACGATAAAATGAGATCTAGAGACAAAATATTTTAAGCAGTAAATTTAATGAAAACAGTAGCCAAACTAAAATAGGCTGTTCATCTACGGATTAAAAAAGGACATATATTTTTTAAAACAATCCCCATTCAAAACCAAAAAAGAAATCGGTTGGTGTGTCCCAATTCAGGGTCTGCATCTTTCGAAAGACTCATCATTTGAAGGACAGGTATCACACACAAAGCAGAACTAAAATTGGACACCCTATGGAGTATTTTCTGTTTACTAGTAAATAATTTAGTAATCATCATCAACTAGGGGCCAGTTATAACTAGTGGCCAGTTATAACTTTTAAGCTCAGACTGATACTTATATTAAATTATCAAGGGGGAAATGTTTGTTAGTGAATTTCCTGTATAAAGTTTTATTTATCGGGTCGGCAATTTGTAAAATTAGTATTTGGGGTTTGAAAGTAGAGCATTGTGATTTTTATATTTTATTAGATTTGACTAACAAACTGTGCAAATGTGTGTGCTGTATTGGCACACAATGAATCATGGGATAGTTGAGGATGCAAAGTATACATCAGATGCATCCTTTATTTCAGGGGGTAACAAGAATGCATTTAAAAGACGCATATGAAAGATCCTTCTAATTCGGACAGCCTTGTCTCGTGCTGTGACGTAACTGGCCTTCAAACGTGTCCTTCAAGGAATGCAAACCCTGAATTAGGACACACTAAAAGTGTCAAAAATTGATTTGATTTGGATCAGCAAGAATGGTGGAGCTATTCATTAATAAGTCAAAGTTTATTTGTCACATACATAGTCATACACAGTACAACCGGCAGTGATCCATTCAAAACATTCAGTAAGGCATGCGTGATGCAAGTGTTTCCAGGAGATTTAAAGAAGTTCCTACGTGAGTTCTTAAGTGTTAAGGCTAGTGACTTAAACATTCTTATGTGTACATACATAAGGTACAAAGGTGTAGTGCACTTGCTGGAAGATGACCCTGAACCTTGTTTTCAATGCCTGTATAGTGGGCTGTAGTGATGGCCTGGCCTAGGCCTTTATTTGTATGCGTCATTGAAACAGCCCTGATGGTCACAAACAAGATTACAGCAGAGGAACAGTTTCATGTTCATGTAGCAGTGACTATTATGGGTGCTAGGCGACTTAATGCAGAAATTGCAGCCATCAATAGCTGCTGCTGCTACCTTTAAAAGACCTGTAAAACCCTGCAAATCCACGAATTACTGCCTCCAGGTTCTCTGGTATCTTAGGGAGGTAGACTGTCTGGCCACCACTTTCTCAGTTAGTCTGGACTTCTTTGCATAAGTATCTTTCCAAAGGCAAAACAAAGGATAAATTGTCAAATGAATTATCTAATAGATTTGGATGGAAAACTAATGGTTTTAATGATGATGTTCAAGTCCTCAATTTTCCCAAGGGAACCACCCAAAGGGATCAATAAAATTCTATCTATCTAAGTCATAAAATCTATAGATGGCAGTGAAGGCATTGGCTTTGTTTAAGCTGTTCCTCCAAAAAAATAAAACCCATTATAACTTTATTTCACAAAGCAAAAGCAAGCAAAAGGACACATCAAAACTATGCAGACTACAAGAAGAGCATGATATCCATTAAAACAGTCACATACACACGCCTGTAAATATTTACTCTCTGCATATGTTAAACAGTTTTGTTTAACATTTAAATCCATTTTGATCCAATAATTCTCAAATCATTAGTTGTTCAATATCAATCAGCTAAAATCCACAATCACAGTTCTGAAACCGGAGGGTAAACCCTTAGAAGCCCCCAGAGTTAAAGTAAACAGTTATAGTGTAACCTAGTGGGTAGAGCGTTGGGCTGGGAACCCAAAGGTTGGGGGTTCAAATCCTGCGCTCTGACCCTAGCTTCCAGACAAGTTGGGATATGCGAAGAGAAACATTTCATTGTACTGAACATCTGTATATGTGTAATGACAAATAAAATTGAATTTGATTTTGATTACATACTTTGCTTGCATATGCAACCTCATCACTGAACTATAAAAGGAATAAGACATTGTGGATACTTAACCATAAATCAGCCTTTTATTTGACCTTCAATATTATTGGCTCAATGGATCAGAGCTCGTAATTTTAACCCAACCACCCACCTTGCTTCACGCCTCGGCTCAGGTTATTTACATGCACACACACATCGTTGTGGTTACGATTTGGAATCAACTTCAGTGAGAACTTAGACCTGTCAAGTGATATACTCTTGTAGACAAATTTCCAATGTCATTATAAAATCATAAGTCTACTAAAGTCTGCTAAAGTTGCATCACCAACTCATATCAGTACCAAACAGGAAGCCGCAAAGTAAGTACAGGAATATCTGGTGGGTTATTTGCAGTGATGGGAATAACTATTATTTTTAGTAACAACTAATCTAACTAAACTTATCAAGTGAACATATAATCTAACTAATTTAACTTAGCAAATAGTCATGTTTTTATCGTTACAACGCGATTGCTGTTATTGTTAAAATATGACGTGTTACATGTCAAATTTCCCACTTTGGGACTAATAAAAGATTAACTTACTTTATTAAAGCTATTTTGATCTGACACATTTTCAGCCAGAAGCATCAATTTCATTCACTTTGTCTAAACGTTTTGGTGCTCACACACTGCACATTTTTAGTATTGAATTGAAAGCTTTGTTAAGCTAATTAGGCTACATTAGTGAGTAATAATGACTAAAAAAGGGAATACAACGCTTGAATTGCAGGTGTCTTAAACAGTGTAACAGTTTGATTTATTTAATATGAACTACAAATGTCTGTATACACATGTTGGCAGGTCTGTTTCAACTGTAGCACTTGCTGCATTGCATTTGCCATACAAACAAAACTATACATGTACTATATGCACATCTATTAAAGGAAAATATTTCATATTTTGATACATTTTAGAAGATGTATTTTTCATATTTAAAAGAGTATAAAATGGCTTAGATTTGTCTAAAAGTCTCCTAAAAAAATGAGAAACACGGAACAGAAAATGACATTTATTTAAGATCTGTTTACATATAGCAAAGCAACAGTTTAGGCATAAGCACAAATATTATTTAACTGTTATTTACAGTTATTACAGCAGCTGTTACTGCAACTCACAGAGGACATGGTTCAATAGTTAAATAGTACATTCTTTATTTAGGATTTAACATTTTCTTCTTACTTGAGTTACATTGATGACAAAGCAAGTAGTTATAGTTTACAGATAATTTATAGTTCAGTGTCAAATTTTATATCTTCACATCTTGCATCTATTTGGACTGTGGAAGAAACCCCAAACAGGAGAACATGCAAACTCTTAACAAAGACCTCAGACCACACCACCTGGAAATGGAACCTAAAACTCCTTGGCAGATTTGAATATTGTTTGGCCCCAGGGCCACATCTGGAACTTGAACCAGATATGAAAACTATGCATGTGGTAGGCATAAAAATATGAAATGTAATACAATAGCACTGCTTTTATGGTTAAAAAAAAATATTTATCAAAGTTTGATTTGTGTTGGTGTACCTAGTGTACAACATAATGTTTTGATGAACTAAACTGTGAGCATGGGTAATAGAGGTGATAACAGCTAGGCAAGGGCAGATGAAAAGTCGTGTTTAGTTAATGCATAAGACGTAATGTGTTTAGGGATGATGTTTTGAATTAACATTACTGTAATAAACACAGAGTATAAAATTGAATAATGTAGTTATATCTAAGTAACTTCAAAAGTAACAATAAATTTTTCTTACGTTGTCCAAACCAATTTTGTGATATCCTAAAAAGCACTTGAAAAATAACTAAAAACAGCAAATGCGGTCTTTAGCCTCCAAATTACCAGCAGTTTGCATAAAGCACATACTGAACAGACACAATGTGTTTACACTTACTTTCAAGAAAGTTGATTAAATAGTGAAATAATGTTGATGTTTTAAGTTAATTTGCTTCTTTTCATTGACCGATTGTGAAACTCAAGATTACTAGTAACAGATTAAAAACTCTAGATGGGAGTACCGGCATGCAATGTGGCAGATATAAAGTCATTTCTGTAATATACCAGGCTGCAGTCATAGGTTTTATGGATTTGGCATGTGGGGGGAAATTTGGGTGAAAACACACTTTTGCGATTCAGATATGTATAGTTACAGCAAACGGCTCTTTTTCATAAGTTAGAAATAGAAAGTATTAATCAGTTATGTACCACAAGAAAACGACCATTGGTTGTGTACTGCAGGGTCAGCATATCAGAAAATATAATCATGAAATCAGTTTAAAATGCAGATTTAAATTATATCACTAATTAGGATAAAAATCATCACTATACAGTGAGTATTGAGAATGCCACATTTGTGGCTACTTTTCCCAAACTGAGGATCAAAATACGATTTATGTAGGATAATACATATAATCAAGATGAAACATTCTTAGGGAAAAGTTGAAGGATAACAAACATCATATATATATATTTAAGGTTGATTATTAAAATAAGATGCACTGGCAAACGGTCAAAGACCTTCAGCCCTTTTAAAACATTTACTGCCTTTGGTATGCATTTGATAGTCACTACTTGACTGCAATAGAAATGCAAGTTTGGCCAAACAATGCAAGTTAAACTATTAGCATGTCTATTTACAATAAATGCATAATCTCAGCAGGATCTAAACAAGTTCCTAGCCCACCCCGATCTTTGTACTCAATCTTATTGTAACACAAACACATTGGTATTTGAAGAGCAATTTGCTTGTTTGCTCACCCTAATAATTATTGCTAATTATGTAGGCTGTGCCATCAACACCAAGACCTCACCAGTATTGAGCATGAGCGCAAACCTGGCCAGCAAGTGTTCAGCAATGGTTGATCTGTGCAAGCCGGACGGTGGGTTCCTGATCATAGGTTCGGCGAATCTCCTCCAGAAAATCAGCAAGGTACTTAAATGTTGGTCGATGTGATGGAACAAAGTCCCAGCACTGCTCCATCAATGAGTACACCTAAAGTCAATTTGAAATTTTTATTACAATAATGTGAATGATCACCAGTGACACCACAGTGTCGAGAGTTCATATTTTCTAGCAATGTGTTTATTTATTCATATTTTTAAGGCCATGTTTCTGTCTGTTCATTGCACATGGTCAAGTCACATAATGATGGCCTATCTAACTAACCACTCTAACTAAGTTATGTCATGTTCTGTACAAAGCAGATATACAAAACAACTTGATAAATACTACAGATTGGTAAAATGAACTCTACTGAAAATGAGAGCGGGTGGAAACCTCATGGTATTTTAAAATGATCCCTTCTGCTGTACAGTTATATCCAATATTCTCATAAAGCGAACCATTCCTCTTTAAGTATATTGAGAAAATCAAGTCTATTACTTCACCTCTCGTGGGCAGTCTCGTGGACATGGCAGGCGCCTGTGATTCTCCAGAAGGTTAATTAGTTTCATCACGGTCATTTGTCCTTGCACCATCCCCATCATCTCCACATATTTCTATAAAAAGAGCAAGAAATTAGTTTTAATATCATTTATTTTTCTACACTTTTAAACAATATTTGAAAAATTAGATCATCAAAATTTCCTTGCTGGAAATCAGATGGTGTTAAATCCGCTCTACAAAACACTTAGACAACCAAATATTACACATTCCAGCATCACCGTTTTTAACCACAACATAAAAGAAACTTTTTGAAGATCACTTACATACATGTATCATACATATACTGGCAGATGAACACCTAACAGCACTAATGATAATGATTTAGTTTTGCATTTGTTTCATATGAAATACAGTTTTTTAAAATGATAACTTCGAATCAGTATAATGATTAAATAATTCATTAAGCTGCCTTGCTTAAACAGTGGGTATATTTTTACTGTATATACGATTGGTAATTCTTGTATTTCTTTGTGCTATAGATGCACTCTTTTACATCATTCTTAAAAAACGGAACTGGGCTATTTATATTTTAACTTGATTATAGTCTTATTGTTTTTGGTAGTGCAATAGATTGCACTAAACATTAGGTTTGTGACTTAAATGGGGAGAATTGGATATGTCGTAACAAAACAAGGTTTTCCATCCAATTTGATCAGATTTGGTATTTTTTGAACACAGTTTCCAAGAGTACACTTTTGGGGATTTAGGTTTATACGTGGTCTCTCACCGTTGGTGGACTTTGATGTGAGTCACAGCGTGTCAGAATCTCATAAAGAGTTACGCCAAAAGACCAGACATCAGAGGAGAAAGAAAATTTGCTTTCCTTCAGACACTCCACAGCATACCTGAAAAATGTGAGAAAAATGTTACAACATAACCTAACCGTTACCATGTCCGATTGCCAGGTCAGGGAGAAGGCATAAATGAGTTTCAAACTGTAGAGAATGAGATCTTATCTGTGCTGAGCTTGCACATTTAAACCACTGAAATTAAATACACCAGTTTGAATACTCGAATACTACATTGAATACACTATATAAACTTTAGGGATTTACTTTCTCTAAATCCTTAGGTTTAAAATTGTCAGCCCACACTTTACAGCTAGAGCAGCTTCAACTCGATTGGGAAGTTTTTACACATTATCAAAATTGCATTTAAGGAATTTTTGACTTGTCTTCTAGAAACATATTTCTGAGGTCAGACAAATTTTAAACAAAAAAAAATATTTAGTGCAATGTCGACAATGATTTTTGCATCTTTATTAACCCATAGCGCTTCAGCATGTTTGGAATAACAGATATTGATTTGGCTATTTAAAAAAAATTCTATCTGGTTTTATTACCCACCCTGTGTGAAAAATATAGAATTTATTTTTATGTACATGCCCAGGCTCGCCGAATGGCAGAGCTAAGTTTCGAGTTTTTTTTCATTGTTTAGGGTATTGTGTAGGGTATTGTTTGGGGTAACAGTTTTCAGTTTAATGTCATTAATACATAGTGAAACAAATTAAGTGCCTATGCCCTCAAGCGAGAAGTTTTGTTCATAAATATTCATTTGTAATACTTTTAATGGTTCTGAAAAACCTGTGAGACCTACAGCAGGTGGTAAACAACATCGCTTAAATAAAGAACCATGAACGAGAGCAAATTTACTATTCTGGTGACGGAGTCTCGCAGTTGGATGTTGTATGGCCAAAATCTTTCTTTTCCTGCAATTTAGCACCTGAAGGTTTATAAAAAATCTGGTAATAATAAAATTGTTATTTAATTAGTGTTTTGTCACATGATGTTCAGGGTGGCACTTTAAAGGGTTATGTATTGAATACATTTTAACTAACTTGTAATTTGTGTGAGTGGTATTTTTTTTTTAGATATTTGTTATTAAAACTTTTACATTTAGATTAAACATAAGTAAAGGTACGATAATGTTTATAACATTGTTCAAATGTTGCTAGATTTGTCTATATTTGAAAATATATAGTTGCATTAAAAAAAACGTTTCAAATCGTAATGAGAACTGAGTATCATGAGCATCATAGGTAAAGTCTGTCGTTACATCCCTAATACTGAATAATTATTTAAATAATAATAATTAAGCTGTGATGACTCATCTTTTCCTGTGTGAGTGAACACTACATATTCAACCAGTTATACTGACCAGAACACAGGGCTGTCTCCATCCTCCCGAACTCTGTAGTAAATCTCTCCCTCAGGAATGTATTTCGTCAAACCAAAGTCACCAATCTTGACCACTCCCTGGTTCTCCACTAAAACATTACGAGCTGCCAGATCCCGATGGATGTACCTCATTGACTGCAGGTAATCCATCCCCTACAGAACAGCAAACACAAGCGGTGATGGCCGTGAATTCAATCAGAAATTAGTCATTGTTATTGGTCATATAACCACAAAACTGCTATGTGTACCTGGCAAATCTGTTGAGCAAAATGTAGATTCTGAGTGATGCTTAGCCGATATTTGACCAGGTACTCTCGAAGGCTGCCCAGTGGAAGATACTCCATGATCAGCTGGACCACTTGTCCACCTGAAATACCATTACCACACAAATACATAAGGTCATTGAGAAAAATAACTTTTAGTATTTATTTTGCATGACTACAATAAGTACCCAATTCTGTGCAGCAGCCTTTGTATTTGACAATGTTGGTATGATAGAGTGATTTGAGGATTTCAATCTCCTTCATCCATGAAGAGTGGAGGTAACTGCCACCTTCCTGTTTAAGCGTCTTCACCGCTACATACTCTCCAGTGCCATCGTTAGCAGGATCATACACATACAGCATCACCTTCCCAAAGTGACCCTGAAAAACATGACACATTTCAAGAGAAAATACCGGTGACGACAATTATTTAATTCACTAAATATGCTAAAGCATGTTTGATTTATGTTCCAAACCCCATACCACGATAACATATGCCGAACCATGTTAGCTTTTATTCCTCTTTGTCTTGATATCAGGAATATCAAGACTTAAATTCTTACATGTAAAATGTAATCACTACATGTAAGAATAAATTTTTACACATAAGAACCATTTTTGCAATGCCTGGGAAGTGGGCAGGGGTGTAACGTATGTGACAGATTTTTAAAACATAACTTGTTAGCCATTTAAGACCCTTTGAAAGTTGTCTATGCCAACAAAAATTTTTATTGTTCTACTGTACATATAGACACTATATATGCTCCATATGTTTATGAGCACACACCAATACTTTTCAACACTTTTTAATTCTAATTTAAGTGGCCATTTTATTAAAACTAAGTTCATAATGGTAATGTGAGTTAATTAAAAGTTAATAAAAATATTGTTCCTTACATTCTTAATTGTTCAATTAATATGTGTAATAT
>JAOUQU010000015.1:3114564-3128426 GCA_028566735.1 Ammoglanis amapaensis | reverse complement strand
TTGGGGGTCAGAGCGCTATTACAGGGTCAGCCAACGTACGGCACCCCTGGAGCAGACAGGGTTAAGGGTCTCGCTCATGGACCCAGCAGTGTAGCGGAGTGTAGCAGAGCCTGGATTTGAACCCCCAACCTGACTGCACTGAGAGCACCCGGAGGAAAACCGATACACAAACAGCGAGAACGTTCAAACTCCACACAGGAAGAACCCAGAACCTTCCCCCATTTAGTTCCTGCTACCCCTGTTACAATTAGTAACAGGCCATGACTGTAATTAATCCGATTACAGATGAATGAGCTCTGTATCCCTAACAGAGGGTTTTCGTTGTATTTCTCTGTGGCTGTAATAATCATTCTGCTGTACGAAAGATAAATGGTGTGAAACGATTAGTAACGACAATTATTATTCATGTGTCGCTGAATACGGCGACAGATTCGCTCTGATTGCTTCTTGAGAACACTTTTATCGGTCTGGATCTCGTGTAAGCGTCCATAACCTCTGTCTATAACTCCCGCTGTCTTAACAGGGCCAGGAACATTCTGAAGCACAATACACAACTTGGCGTCCACCTTTTCAACCTGTTACCTTCTGGAAAGCGCTACAGGTCCGGCCAAAACAAACAGACTCAGGGACAGCTTCTTTCCCAAAGCCATCACGATGCTAAACGAGACCTGCACAAACTAACAAATCAAACCACAATGTCTCGTCCGATTTGTCCATTTTATTTGCACATAAGCATTTTTGCACAGTGACTTTACTTTCTTTCTTTATTATTATTATTACTATTGCGTGTGTGTGCACTTTTAAGGAGCAGCTTCCAATCTCGTTGTAGTATGTATACTGTGTATGCTGTGTACAATGACAATAAAGGCTTTCTATGTAGGTGTTGGGCAACAAAGCAACTCGTTAGGTAGTTGAACAGATCCATAAATCTGTACTCCAATAAATTTGAATTCAGATTTTGCCTAAGCTAAATCTATTGTGGATTTGTCTTTGCTTTTTTTGTAGTCCCCTGACATGAATTTTACTGGAACCAGCATCTACTCTTCCTCTTCCCCAGTCAAGACTGGCCCGATCATCTCAGACATCACTGAACTCACTCAGTCCAGTCCCATTACAGAAGAGTGGCTGGAGGACAGGCAAGATACATTAAGTTTTTAATAGAATGAAGCTGTCCAGTAATGATTGGACTCACAATCTGCTGTCCAAACAGAACAAGCCCATTGGTCCACATTAAAGAGGAGCCATCCAGCCCTGTCCACTGTTTAGACGAGGAAGAAGAGGAATGTCCGGTCAGAGTGGAAGTTGGACCAATGTCTAATTTGCCTGTCGACACACCCCTCTCACCGGGCACCTTCATTAACTCCATTTTGCAGGAAAGTGAGCCAGTGCATGTCTCCACTTCCCAGCATCCTCTACAGCAAAAATGCTTAAGCGTTGCATGTTTGGACAAGTGAGTATCATATACTGCATGCATTTTATTTGTAATAAAATTTGAAATTAGTATGGTTACATCAATAAACATTTTTAGTAGATACATACTGTACATTATCCACAATTCCAGTGACAAACTATGGCTATCTCTACTGTACGACTACCTCAAAAGTCATTAAAATACAGGCTCTCCTCCACAGCCACTGTTGGGTTTTCGAGCAAGCTCCATAACCCTGTCTGCTCCAGGGGCACCATACAATGGCTGACTTTGCAATCTAACATAATAAAATACCATGTTAAGAGATAAGAGACTTTTGTCAAAATTTTGTATGTACACTGCCAGCTTTGAATAAAAAGCACATTTTTTTTTGCCAAAACAATACATGGGTCAGCCTTTACTTTGTGTTTAAATAAATAAACTTTTTCCCATTGTACATTTCTAGTGTAGTTTTGCTTTGCATTATTATTATACTTATTATATTTAAATAATATACTTTTACAAAATTTTTAGTATTTTTATTTGCACAATTTTTGGTGTAAATATAAGTATTATTTTTATTATGACAGAACAGTACAGAAGGCTACAGAAGGTCATTTTGTATGAATAGTAAAATGGCTTACAAGTTGTATGTGCAAACCTTTTTATATTTTACCTTAGGTTATTTTCCCTTGTCTGTAGGGAAGCAGTGTTTTCCAATGACCTTTTCATATCTTCTGTTTCATTTAAGTTTGCTTGATTAAAATATCTACTTTTGTCAAAAGATAGAATTCCCAATTTCTCAAAATCGTAAGTCCAGTTAAAAATGACATGAATGTACATTTTGCACTACTGGATCCTAAGAAGGTTCTATGTAGAGCTTTACTATCCAAAAGTAAGACATATAAGACTCCACAGACTCCATTGTTAGATGGGGTTTTCCTTCTATGCAAGCTTAAGCAACCCGTGGTTTAAATGATTTTTCATCACTGCAGCCAGTTTTAAATGCTTTCCCAAAAACATCTTTGCCTACACAAACAGGCTTTTAAATAGATTTTTGATACTTCATAGTGGAGTATTCTTTAAGAACTGATTCTTGATTTTGTTTTCTATGTTGCATTTGGGGGCTTTAATGCTAACAAAGTATGGATTTACAAATTGGACAGTGATATACATCCAGTCAAAGTCATGTTCAACGCCTAGGAGATTGTATGGTTTTTCGCTGCCTTTTCATAAGACACAGGAGTTGACAAAAGTCAATTTGTCATGAGTTTGACAGGAGTCAAAACGACAACATATCAGCTGGTCTTTTCATCAAACTTTTTGAATATACTTTGTTGAAGGACATTAAAGTGGCAGTTATAGAAGAACATATTCCACAGAATACAAAATCCACCATTGACTTTATAACAAGTTTTTTTTTACCCAATTTATCCATTACATGCAGCAGAATGTCACAATTTCCTAACTCTTCGATAATTAGGTTATAAGTTTATGCTTAAAGATATTAAAGTGTTGCACACTTTTATTTTTATTACATTTAATATTAATTTAAGCCACTATTATTACCGCATTCATGCACAACTTAAGCCCTAATTATATTTCTGGCTTTAAAAATGACTCTCAACATGCCCATCCATTATGTCGTTTTTTCCTTATTTGTGGCTACATGTTTCAAATGCTCATGCATTACTTTAGTGCTGCAATGAAACAATTACTCTTTATGTATAGTATCTTAGTTTATGTAGAAATTGAAATCCAAGTTGCCAAAGAACAAAAAGTAAAAATTGTGTGGTGTGAACA
This sequence comes from Ammoglanis amapaensis, assembly GCA_028566735.1. NCBI lineage: Eukaryota > Metazoa > Chordata > Actinopteri > Siluriformes > Trichomycteridae > Ammoglanis > Ammoglanis amapaensis. The sequence goes on along the minus strand of JAOUQU010000015.1, from coordinate 3,125,215 downwards.
ACGCATTAATCATATGTGATTTTGTTCAGTGAAGTCCATCCAAAAAAAACCACATTATTATTTAACGACACATTGACGAAATAATTCTATTTTTATTTTTATTATAGGGAATCTGGGCGACTATGCAACTGTTGCAGCTCAACCATGATACATATAATATTTCTTTTTTCATAAGTGAAGGTTTTAGGAAGTCATGGTTTGGAAAGCTCTTTTTGTTTATAACTTGGTTATATTGTTAAATTCATTAAAAAAAACATTGCCTGCATTTCTCTCCTAACTTCTTGTTAGTTTGGGCATTTCTCAATTGTGCAATGCCTCACCTGCCACCCTCCCCAGTTCTATGTTTTGCTTCTTTGTTTTCAGTTCTCCCAAGACATCTGAGGTGTTCCATCCTTTTTCCAGCCTCTCCTCTGCATCTCCTCACCTCAGACCACATCCACGGTTAGCATTTCAGTTGGCCATGTTGACCCGAGACATGCAGTGCTGTGCTCTTTAAGCTTCCATTTCCTGATAGCATCAGATAGCATGTCTGACCCTAGGGAGTTTATCCACTTCCTCTATCCACAAAATGAGTTGGGTTTGGTTCAGTCACTTGTTTTAACAAGGCATGCTTATTATTCAGGCACCAACAGTGTAAAAATACGTGAGAAGCATAAAAATAATCGAAAGTTAGGTTTTCAGATGTAATGATGAATTGGGTACTTTGTAAAGATCATTCTAAGAGCACAACATGCTATGCTAAAGGAGATGAAAAAGACAGGAGTGCAAAATGCATGACAAACCAGCTAGTTTGCAGCTGGGTTTATGTAACAAGCATGGATAGCTTGCAATCATTTTTTTTGTGGAGATGCCTGTGAGTTTATTGGAGTGTATATTATATATTGGGGACACTGCAAATATAAAAAATGTTATTTTAAAAAGCTGGTGCAGTGTACAACACTATCTCTGCCTTTGGGTGCGTGGCAGATTTGCTCTTCCCGATCTAGCCATCTATCTGTCCCATCTGTGAATCGGATGACAGGGGGTTATGAGCTGTTTGGTTTGCTCTTTTGAACAGCTTTTTAAGCAAGGGTCTGACGTTCAAAATGGTTGAGGTATGATATGCCCCCTTTAAGCAAGGATTCCCCACTGATTTGTGAATTCCACTCAGAGGTACACAGTGGTCTGGGTCCTTTTTTGTAAAGTTGCATGTTTGTCCTGTGTCTTCGTGAGTTTAGGCTGGGGTCCAAAAAAACCTGCATGTGAGGTTAACTGGAAATACAGAATTAAAATCTTAACAAACCGACAAAAAAAACAGTAAGCTGTTCCACATACACTATAGTGCCAAAAGAAATCAACCATGAAAATTATTATAATCAGGTGTTCCAATCACTTCCATGGCCACAAGTATAATAAATTAAGCGCCTTAAGGCGCCTTTTTTTTTTGCAAATTATTTGTGAAAGAATGTGTCACTCTCAGTAGCTTAGAGAATTCCAGAATGCCACCTATGCAACAAATCCTATCGTGAAATTTACTTGCTTAAATTTACTTAAATATCAACTGTCAGCTGTATCATATAAAAATTTAAGTGTTGGGGAATGACAGCAACTTGGCCACAATGTGGTAGGCCATGTAAACTGATAGCGTGGGAGCAGCAGATGAAGTACATAGTGCTACACTATAGACCTCCAAACTTCATGTGGCCTTCAGATTACCCCAAGAATGGTGCACTTTATGAGCTTTATAGAATGGGTTTCTATGGTCGAGCAGCTGTCCAAGCCGTACATCACCAAGCGCAACGCAACGCATTTGGTGCAGTGGTGTGAAGCATTTTATGGAGTAATGAATCGTGTTTCCCCATCTGGCAATCTGATGGACGAGTCTGGATTTGGCGGTTGCCAGGAGAGCAGTACTTGTCTGACAGCATTGTGCCAAATGTGAAGATTGGTTATGGGGGATTGTGGTGTTAGGTTGAGCTGGGCTTGGCCTTTTGTTTTAAGTGAAATAAATTCTGAATGCTTCAGCATTCAAAGACATTTTTGACAATTCTATGCTCCCATCTTTGTAGAAACAGTTTGGAGCCTCTTCCTCCTCAAACATGACTGTGCACAAAGCAAGGCCCATAAAGACTTTGATGGTAGTCTGGTGTGGATGTACCTGACCTGAACCTGACACCTTTGTGATGGATTAGAGGAGTGTTCACAAGCAGGCTGCGCAGCTCTGTAGCTTTGTGGTTGTCAATAAAATTGATTCCATGTCTTAGGTGATGATGTATTCCCAAAGCATTGATGTCTGTCAATACTTTTGAAGCATTATAACTTCTGTGTGACCAACAAATGGAGATCATGATGGCTAAGATAAAGGTGTGTTAACTTTGTTTTTGTGTGTCTTTTGTTTGTCATAGGACGGAACTTTCAGAACACCTAGACAGCATTGACAGTGGCTTGGAGAGCCTCCAAACGATTTTAAATGTACAGCCCTTCAGCTTCGATTCCTCACCCCTCTATGATGTGAGTATGCATATTCACAAGCGAAAACAATTAGAGCAGGCCCAAAAATTATTTTAAGCAACAGCATATTAGAAAGTGGTCATAGAATTTCAATTTGAGACACATCAGACTCTTTGTTTACAAAGTTATACTTTTTCAGTGTGTATAGAATAATGCCTGACAATAATCCTGGATTTCCTATGTATACATTTAAATCAGTTACACATTACCACATGCAAGTCACCCATGGCATGACATGTAAAATACTGACCTTTTGCGATCTGTTTTTTTTTTGTTTGTTTGTTTTTTGGTGTCTGTCTGAGAGTTTGGTGTCTAACACAGTAGCATTCCGATTCCATGCAGCGCTATATATAAGATTGGATGGCACATAAACAGTAATTTACAGTACTTTTTGGCATTGCACCATTTACAGTATTGAGTTGCAATAAGTTGCAAAAAAGTTGTCATGGATTAAAAAATTTTTAAACTGACAACTCTGTAATGAAGAACACCTACCAAAAAATAGCAGAACATAAGCTGCGATAATATTCATACGTCAGAAGCAAAAAAAAGTAAGCAGAATATATATAAATGGGTTTGTGTCATCAAGTGTCAGCTTGGCCTAGCACCTCACTCATGGTGCAACAGACTGGAAATACCTACAAACTAACAATGTTGATAATGATTTGTGATAATCGGAAGGTACAAGGGATGTACATTACACATGATAGGAGACTATAGGAAATTAGGCACTGTGCTTAGTGTTGAATTATGCTTGACATTGTCTAATCATGAACTTCCCTTGTATATCTTAAAATTAATTACACTTTTGCGCATGCAAGTCACCAATACTATGGCAGATGCTGGCTTAAAATAGTTATTTTGAGTCTGCAGAGTAGAAATGTGAGTAGCACTGTAGCTTGTTAAAGCAAGAGGGTTCAAAAATTGTCCATGTCAGGGTTCAAAAATTGTCCTGAAGAAAGCATGCATTTGTATCTGTTACTAACTTGTTGTCTAAATGTTTTGTAGATCTTCAATTCGAACACAGACTTTGACTTGGACAGTTTGACAAGTGTAAGTCTCAGTAAAATTTGTATATAGAGATTTATGCAATTGAACAGATTGCTACTGCAGCTGTTAAAGGATTGTTTAGATATATAAATACTTGAAATGCATATTAGCAAAAAGTAATAATAAAACTCATGTTTTTCCAGATCCAGGAATTGCTGTCACCGGAACCAGCCAAGGAAACCGAAGCCAGTGCTAACTCTGTTAGATCAGGTATTACAATTGCTATTTTGAAAATATATATTTTTTATGTTTTACTTTCTAATCAAATTGTTTAAGGTAGTCGTACTTGTATAAATAGCTTTTATTCAATGCCATTTTTATAATACTTAGTGAAATTTGATGTACAAAATACACCACTGTAACTAAACAGTTGGATTAACTTTGCTGTAGTATGACACACTGGGGGGGATTTATTATTATACATCTTTTATACAATGCACTCTGAGACACATTTTGAATCAGTAATTCATTTGATCTTAAATAATATTCACTTTAATCAGCAGAGGGCACTGGCATTAAAATTACTGGGTTCAAAAGAACTCCATAATGAACATTTTGTGTTCTATAAACTAGAATAAGCATTAGAATCGACAAAACAATTCCTATGAATTATCAACTAAAATGATTATTCTTGTATTTTTTCTGTGGCTATATGTTTAGTGAATGGATAGACAGATTGTTTAATAATCACATTTTTATGGCTTATTTTGATATGTTTCAGGAAAGCAGCTGGTTCAGTATATGTCTCAGCCTGTGGTTATGACTGAGCCAGTGACCACACTGAACGCAGAGTCTGATGTGGAGTACCTTCCCAGTCTACTGGAGCTGGAGGGAGACTCATATTTTAACCAGGACTCAGCAGATGATGACCCTACCAGCTCACTTCTCACCACCGATTACCAGACTACAGTACCTAAAGACCCCAAGCTATAATGAAAATAGACAAAAACAAGGTTATTTAGATGTGTGGGGTTTTTTTTGTTTTTTTATGTTTCTGTATTTTATGTTCAATTGTCACTTTGGCTTTCTTGGCTTGATTGCGTTGGGAGGTAAATTGTAGTCATTCAAATTTCATATAAAACAAGAAATAATTCATATTTTAGTTTTCGAAATGTCGTTGCAATCTGTTGCACATATTATACATATACATTATTGGCATTAAATTTGAATAAACATAAATAGAGGAATGATTTACTTACTGTTAGATCTTTTCTCACAGTTTTCTTGAGAATGGTTTACTACTAGTCATGATTCCTGAGTGGGACTTTAAGATAAAAACATGTATAGACCTTAAGTCTTTGAACACCAAGGGAAATGCTTTTTTTGGATTTGCACTGAATGTTATTTAGGTAGAAAGTTGAATCCTAACATAAATATATTATTTTATATAATCTTTCTTTTGCTGTAATACCATTTATTACATTAGCTGAAAAGTTCATGACAGTTCTTGGCAGTCCTTGATAAACTTTGGTGTTTATAGTTGTTGCAAATATTTTAGTTTTTAATCAGTATCCAGCTTTAGTATATATTACCTACACTGTTTTATTTCATCCAAAAATGATCACTTCAAAATTTAAACCTGATGTTTATTGCATTTCCCAGATTCAAATTTTATTTCAAATACATGTTTTGTATAGCCTACTGGTCATTTTGATGTTTCTGTCAAAAATGCTAATCTAGATGTGATATTGAATGTTTTGTCCTTGTGTATTTTCCTGATAATTGATTTATAGCTTGCTATCGTGTAGCCTTTTGGTCTACTGTTGAGATTTCTTTATTCAACACCTTGTTGACTCATCATGTCTCACTCACCTTTTGGTAACGATCCCGCACTGTTGGTCACAAGGTCAGTTTTGACCCCCCTGATTGTGGTGTGAATACAAATCTTTCATTTTGGCAGAGTGAGCCCACAGATCCCCCAGTTTAGCCATGACAAGAAAGTGACTTGCTTAGACCTTTAGATGCTTTTATGTCATTGTGACATTACATTTTCTACTGTCTTAGTGCTATTTCATATAAAATATTCCAGCATGGCTTCTGAATATGTAAAAATAGGTAAACAGTGACATACATTTTTATTTATTCATTCATTTATTTATTTTACTTACATGAATATTCATTCTTGGGGTGGAGTTCCAATCTGCATTAGTGTTCTGTATTGAAAGTTATCTGACTTTTAGCACAAACAAATGAGCATACCTGGTCTTTAGTAACACATTGCTGATATATATGTACTAGATTCAACTTTCCACTTCTATTGTCATGCTTATTTTTTACTAAAATGAAATTAAATAAATGCCAAATAAAGCTTTCATTATTGTGATCACCCTTTTGGCCCTTGACATTTATTGTGATTCATATTCTCTGAAAAACGCCAAAAAAAGTGAATAGTTTCTCATAATCAATAAACACAAAAAACTAAAACACTCTGTAACGTTCATTGCGCCAGCAATAGCACAGTGATCTCATTATAAACTTTCTAAACACATCAAGTCTCTTGCTGCTCTGATGTGATTGCACTGCATTCACACCATTAGAGATTAATGCTCGTAAAAGTCAAATTGGCCAAAACAGTTTATTTAATTTATTGCTGCTAATTTGGGTGGTAAAGGTTTATTTTATCATCGGAGTTGCCATCCCATGTCAACCTGGTAGAGTCCCATATGTTCAAACTAAAGGGCTTGAATACTATACTGGTTGTGGAGCGATAGTATCCTTTAGGCCTGCTCTTGCCAACTCGTTTTCTATTGGCAACCTGGTTTCAAGTGATGTTCAGTATGTTTGGTGGTGGAACGTTATCTCTGTTTAGATTGCATATAGTGGCCCTTTAGATGTAATTTTGCTTTTCTAAGAAATAGTTGTGTATATTAAAAGTGCCTCTTCTAATTCATGAGAGGGGTCTGAAAAGGGGTCCTTTTCTCCAGCAATTCTGGCGATTCCCAGCATCTGCAAAAACTTTATGCACGCGCTGTATGTGCACATATTCATAGCAAGAATTTGCCCTTCACAGAGAATTTTCTATTTGCTCTTTTTATATTCCCTCCCTATAACAATCCTGTCTGGCCTTCATAAGGTTGAAACAATATTTAGAGAGTTCAGACTGTATTATGGCAGATTTTGTTATCCACAGTCCAGCTGTGTGTGTTTCATCCAGCTTTCAACTACTTCACCATTACTGTCAGTAGAATCATAGCTTCACATTGTGGTGACAATTGAAGGTCACAATACTTCTTTCTGCATTAAGGTGGTAGATCAGACCAAACAAAACGGCTACTAGGCGGATTGTTCAATTAAATTTTCAGGCATGCAGATAGTAATAGACTGAGCTGCTGGTATAAATGTCAATTACATCCAGTGGGTGGTTCACGAATATGGTTGGATTTCAAATACTTGTTTTGAACCTGGCGATTTTGGCCAGTTGCTCAGTGTTGCTCAATGAATCTTTTGCATGCAGATGATGTTCAGGTCCATTTCATTGGCCAGCTGGAACATCAGTTTTTGCTGTAATGTATCCTTAAATATTATTTTAAGTAATTACTAGCACTGGCATTGTTAAGAAAGATGATGGATTCAATGGACCAATTCTGTCATCAGCATTGCCTGTGTTGACAAGTGTCATGATGAATCAATAGTGTTATTGATTAATATATATCTTATACATAGTGTCTGTCAGTGGTCATAATGTTTTGTATTGTCGGTGTGTGTGTGTGTGTGTGTGTGTGTTGCAAATGTGTGCTCGTGCGTGCGTGCAAAAGATTGAGGTGGAAATTCAAAGTAGATGTTAAATTAAAATCGCATTCAGAAATATACAATAGTGGTAGTTGTAAAGATTATGGATTATTATTAAATTTGTAAAGATTATGGATTATTATTATTAATAAAGATTATTATTATACTTCAAACTTAAAAACTTTTGGAAAGTGACATTTAATACTGCAGTCTCTTCTAAATAATTTCTCAATAACTATAATGTATATGAGGACTTGACCCCCCCCCCCCACACACACACACACAAAAAAAAAAACGTTGCAATTAAATATATTTAATCTTATTGTTTAAATAGTTATACATGAAAACAAGACAGGAGTATTCACTCTATAGTTAGTGTTTGGGGTGGTCGTTCCTCTGCCAAGTCGACTGATCCATGCACTGAAATCTATAGCGGAGAAATCTCACGCGTGGCTTCATGTGAAAGTCAGCAGGTATCTTCCAGTTCCACATTTTCTGCACCTTAAGGAAATATACTATGAGGAAGTTTTATGTACAATTGGGTAAGCTCACAAAATGACAAAATATGTTATTGCATATAACAATTGTCTTCTTAAAAATAATAGGTTGACATCATTAATTTGTCCATTAGATCCTACCTCACCCCAAGAATGGGGCAGTATCTCAATGCTCTTCATTGTGTTCAGTAAATCTTAAACATAATCCTGGTTTAAAATATATTTTCTTTAAAATTTCACATATGTTTAAACTGTAGAGAATATTTGTGCTGATTGTACAGTAATACATACTGGTATTAGGGCTTTCTACCCACCTTCAGGACCCTGACCAGATGTGTTGTACTGTTCACCTTCTGGAACTGGACAGAACAAGCAAAACCAGCAAGAGAAAGAGTTGTTGAGCATCTGATTATTATCAGAATGTTTAGTATCTTGGTATTGAGCTCTCAAAATATGTAGACTAAGAATACTTAAATATTACTTTTTCTTACATTTTATTATTTACTTAATTTATGTATAACTAATAAAAATTTTAGGGTGACTATATAGCCTCTTTTCCCTCAGACACCTCTTTTTGTGGTTTCATGTGGTTTGGACCTTTCCCTTTATGTCCTGCCTTCTTATACCTTATACATATAAACAAACAACACAAATATAAAACCGGTTTCGCAAACCCTACCTTGTGAATCACGTGACTTTTTGGACTGCTTTTGCACCTCATGTGACTTTTTAGCACTGTCTTTGCTTTTGCCAAAAGTCATGTGAAAATTTCTGACAAATACGTCTTATCCATGCTGTAGGGGACATCTTATTTCATTATGTTACAAAGCTAGAAGAAACCATTTTAGCCAGTTGTGTTATTTTGATCATATCTTCTCTTTATTTTCTGGACTAACTTTTAAAGGAAAGTTAAAATAGTGAAGTTTTAAGAATCACAGTAATGGATTAATTACGGAAAAATTGTGGATACTAATCAGACCTAGTTCCTATTAGTTTTGGCTTGTTGGAGTGGTCGCGGTGAAAATGCTGGTTGAGGTTGGGGTCCAGGATGGCGAAGCAGGGCACCCAACATCTTTCATCAGGTCCATACCCCTGCCAGTCAACTAGGTACTGATGTTGGGTGGAGCCTCATTTGTTAACACATTGAGGTAGGGGAGATTATCTTGGAGATCTTGTATGGGCCGATGAACGGGGGGGGGGGGGGGGGCTTGCGAAACAGGGATCGGAGCGGGAAATGTCGCATGGTGAGCCACACCAACTGGCCGGGGACGTATCTCGGGCTAGGACGCCGGTGTGAATTTGCAGCCCTTTCAATGGCATCCCAAGACAGTTCAAGCGCGGAGCAGGTGGTCTCCCAGATTTTATGGCACCTCTGGACGTGGAGCTGGACTAAGGGCACATCAATCTCCATCTCCTGACGGGAGAGTAGCGGGGATTGAAGAGGCCAGTGGCAGTGCTGGTGTGGGTGTTGATGGAATATTTGACCCAGGACAGAAAAGGGCCCACTGGCCAGTGTGTTTTGCAGTAATTCGTCGTAGGGAAGCCTCAACCTCCTGGTTGGTCATTTCCGTTTGCCCATTGGTTTCTGGGTGAAAACCAGATGAGAGGCTGACAGAGATGTCCAGCCTCTCACAAAATGCTCGCCAGATTTGGGAAGTGAATTGTGGGCCTCGATCGGACTCAATGTCCTTAGGAAGTCCATGGTAGCAGAAGACATGTGTGAACAGAAGTTTGGCAGTTTCCAGGGTAGAAGGAAGCTTCGGGAGGGCGATTTATCCTTGGTGAAGTGGTCCACCATGGTCAGTATAATGGACATACCATCAGAGACGGGAAGGCCGGTGATGAAATCTAATGCCATATGTGACCAGGCGTGTCCCTAGCCTTGTTACAAGCACAGGCAGGACAAGCTTGTACGTATTCCTTGATGTCCGCCATGAGCGGAGGCCGCCAAAACCCCCGCTGAATGAATTGGGTGGTGTGACGGACACCTGGATGGCATGAAAATTGCCCCCAGCACTGGACAAGCAGTCTGCACACCCGAGTAACGTATAGTCGGTCATGGGGTCCCCATTCTGGGTCAGGCTCCTTTCGTTGGGCCTGCGTTCTTTGACCTGCCAGGTCAGGGAGGCCACCATGCATTCGGGTGCCAGGATTGTGGTGGGTTTGAGACTGATTTCGTCGGGCTCATGAAAACGGGGGAGTCGGTAGGTAAGGAGAAAGTTAAATCTGCTAAAGAACAGAGCCCATCGAGCATGCCGAGAGTTGAAGCGTTTCACCGATTGGATGTGGGTTTTGTGGTCCATCCAGACCAGAAAATGGGTGGCTAAGCCCACCAGTCTGTGTTGCGACTCATCGAGTGCGACCTTGACGGCTAGGAGCTCCCGATCCCCGATGCCGTCGTTAAGCTCTGATGGGGTCAGCTCCCGAGAAAAGAAAGCACAAGGATGAATCCGGGAATCCGTTTCACTCCGTTGGGAAAGAACTTCTCCAACCTACTTCTACCGCCTGGATCTTCTCTGGGTCGGCCTGGAGCTGATTGAGGCATATGATAAAGCCCAGGAAGGGGACAGCTTCTTGATGAAACATGCATTTTTCCGCTTTGATAAAAAGACGATTCTGGAGCAAGCGCTGTAGGATGAGCCATAAGTAATTCCTGTGTTCAAGAAGAGTGCGGGAGAAGACCAGTATGTCGTCGAGGTATGTGAAAATGCATTTACCCAGGAGATCACGGAAGACATCGTTCATGAATGCCTAAAAACCCCGGGGGCGTAATTGAGCCCGAACGAAACCACTCTGTATTTGAAATGGCCGCGTGGGGTCTTGAACAAGGTCTTCCATTCATCGCCCTCCCGGATCCGGATTAGGTGGTAGGAATTCCGGAGGTC
>JAOUQU010000015.1:3063551-3074434 GCA_028566735.1 Ammoglanis amapaensis | reverse complement strand
AGTAGTTCATTGTTTATTGATCAAGCTTTTAACGTCATGCATCATGTTTTACTCTCCAGGTCCCATTCATGACAGGAAACAGTCATTCGTCACACAAGTTCAATCAATACACAAAGTCACATTAAGTATCTTCTCTTTGGAACCTGGTACTTGTTGCTCATTCAATAAGTTACACAAAATATGTGTGTGGGGGTTGTGATTGAGCAGGTCCTGATTTTGTAATTAACATTTTAATGAAAATAATCGGACAAATACAGGCATTCGCAATGTCATTATTCTGGGTTTGATTGCATTCTTTGGAGACACTTTGTGCTATTGCTGAAGCATCAGTCATGCTTATAGACACACTTGCAAATTGTTTCCTGTTTTCAACACTGCATGTGACTTTCCTCATTGTTCTGGTTGTATTTAGTTTAGTTTACTGGTTAATGTTTACATAATCAGCACATGAAGTTAGTTTGAATTGGTTGTCAGTTAGCAGCCTTGCTGCATGTTATTATTATCATAAATAATATTTATTAGGTACCTTATGTACCTTGGACTGTTTATGTAAGATTCTATTACTATTTAAATAGTGTGCATATGTATATTCTGAACTAATGTTTTTCTTTTTCTTTTTTTGCAGATAAGATAGAAGAAGCACAGAAGGAGCTCAAAGAGCCCAGAGGTGCTCAGAAAGGTAACAGATGCTCTTTTCTTTACAGAAGTTGAAATAAAAAATGCTTGAATGTTTGTTTTTTGTTTTTATTTTTTGTAAATGTGGTGCAGCGATGAATATGTATGTCGGAACACCAGAGCTGGGATCTCGAATACATTGGGTCGAGCTTGTTGTGTGCTCAGGTGTGCTTGTTGTCTGGGCATTTTTGGAGTTTATGGTTAGGGTGTCTCTCTACATAAACAGTGCTGATTTGCATGCGCAACTGGTCAAACATTAGATGAAAACGATTATATGATCACCACTTATAGGAGAGAAAAGGCTAGTTTCATTTTTATCAGTCAGTGCCAGGGTTGACATTAGTAACGAGGAAACAATGCAAGTGAGGAATTGGTTGTGCTGACATTGTGAGAAAAAGGGAAGAAAATGTAAACTTTGAGAACTGACCATCTCAGGATCAAACCCAAGATTTTCTTGCTGACGTGCTGGTTTTACACACTTAGCCACTGTGCCGCCTAAAAAAATGCTTTAAATAACTCTAGAATACTAACGTTAAAATTAGTGACAGCATCACTAACATGGGGTATATTTTACCCGGTATAAAGCACCTTATTTAAACACACAAACACTAATATTCCCCCCATAAAATATGGTACTAAAAATCACTTTAACCCATGCCTCTTGAAAAAAAAACATCGATGGGAAGAGGGAATCAACTAAACCATTAATGACATCAATGAGTGTCCTAAAGCTTCTCAAAATCTCATGTAACTCATACAGCAGCAACACATTGAAAATAATTCCTAACTCTTGTTTATATCATTTTGTTTATTGGTTTTCGTCTATTACTATTTTTACATTGTTACTGTTTTGTTGTTTTTCTTGTAAAATGTCCTTGTGTGTCATGAAAGGCGCTTCTAAATAAAATTCTACCATTATTATTATTATAAAATCACATGACAAGAATTGTGTTGTTCCCGGCGTTAGTGTTCTAGGGTTAAAACAACAAAAAGCAATTACATTAGTGTATTGTAGAGGTGTTGTAGAGATGTTTATTTCTGTTCTTTTATTAAGAAACATTGACCAAGACCATTTAAAAAATGCCTGAAGTTGCCAAAAAAATGATGTCCTTGGTTATTGTATGTTGTGCTAAAAGTGGCGAGAACAGGATCAGCAATCTGCAGAACATATATAATATATTTATACCTTACAGAATAAAACGTTTTTGAGTTTTTAAGAAATAGGCACTGTTTAACAACATGAAAACATTACATCAGTTATAAAGCATAATGAAGCTTTAGAACAGCCAAACCACAGAGTACATGCTTGAACCAAATTGAGACAATGTGTCATGATCTAATGTGCACCAATTCCAGATTGCGTTGTGTTTCCAAACCGATGTTTTGCTGAGAGAAATTAACCCACAAAATGCATGTAAGTGGCTGAATGGGTAACAGTGTCACCTCACAGCATGAAGATTCTGGGTTTGATCCTTATATGGGGCAGTCTGGTTTTTTTTCTGTGTTTTCATTTTCTCCTTGTGTTCACACGGGCTTCCTTTGGAAGCTCTGGCTTCCTCTCACAGCATACTGAACTGTAGACAATGCAATGTCCTGTAGGTATCTAAACCATTAGGCTGTATAAACCAGTGCATTGTAGTGCAGGTTCCAAACCAGTGTAGAATATAATGTATAGTATTTTTTGTCGTTACACAGATACATATTGATAGTACCACAAAATACTTTCTTGTATGGAAGTTGGGGTCAGAGCGCAGAGTCATTTTACAGAACTTCAGGAGAATGGTTAAGAGTCTTGCTCAAGGACCCAACAGTGGCTGTGTACCAGAGTCTAGATTTGAACTCCTAATCTTCCACTTAATATCTCAAAGCTCTATCCAATAGACTACACTGTTGACTAATAAGTAAATGTAAATAAATAAGGACAATTATGTCAGGGAGGGCAAATCAATGATGTGCATCACGATTCGCTATGGTGACCTATGACAATAGCTGCTGAAAAAAGAATAACAAAATGTTCAGCTTTTTACATTATTTGTGTTTATGCACTGTGACAGAAATCACTTCTCTCCTATCTCCATCGTCTTACATGTCATACTAAACTGTACCCCACTGGGCCTCCCTTTCTTTTGAAAGAAGAAAAAATAAACACCATCAAATGCACCGCAGGCATGTGGACTACTGAGAACTTACTGTAATGGCAGATATAAACAATATCAACAAGTCATTCACATGTTGGCATTCTGCATCCCAATGGGGCCATTGGAAGGAATTGTGGTTTGTGAAGAGAGAAATAGTGTGAAATACCAATAGTACTGGAGGATAAGTACCACCCACATGATGTCCATCATCATCAGGTCCTCCCACACCATGTGGAATAAAAGATTCTTTGTCTAACATAGGTAACCATACAAATAAAGAAACTAGAGAATTGAAGTTGATTCATATATTTGCAAAAAACACAGTTTAAAAACATTAACACTTAACTCATACATTGGATCGCAACTAATGAAATATTCAAGTTCATACAGATATAAATTCGTATTAAACATCTGAGGAACCATTGGTATATTGGTTATTATTTTTTGTAGTTTGAATAGCCATTTTTGGGCATGCTCCTGTTAAAATCATTACCAGATAAAGTCCGGAGGTTGTCTTTACCCAGGCATCACTGAGCCATTTTTTAGAATTTGAAAAAAAAAATCATAATACATATTCTTGGCAAAATTATTCTTATATTTTGTCATTCATTTGGGGTTTTATTTCAATGACTAACCAATATTTTAACCCACTGTTTGGTGCCAACCAAAATAAAATGAAAAAGAAAGAAAGGGAAATCCCACTCTGGGAGGGACTGCAGCAGATGTTCGGCTTGGGCAATGCGCTTCTGTTACAGTTTGGTAAGAGACAGGAGCACCTTTGTATATTAACTATGAGAGCAAGCATGGAAAATGTTTTATATACGTTATTTTCACTCTCTTAAAAATGTCTTTTCTGCATTAAGTGTTGATCTTTGAGCCAGACATTGACTTAAGGAACACAAATAATTTATGACTTACATACCTTTAAACACCGTTACAATTAAATAAGTAAAATTTACATTATTTAGTAATTAATGAAACAATTTTGCCATGCAATGCAATAGATATTACCTTTGAACTACAATAGTTTCTGCATTTATTAGACATCTTTATCCAAAGCGACTTACTAGGACAGGTGTAGAGGGCCTTGCTCAGGGGCTCAACAGTGGCAACTGGATGGTAGTGGGACCAGTGACTGTCTGATCTCTAGTCAAGTACCTAACAGTACATTATTGGGCAGTGATGTCAACAGGTCACCAGTTCAAGCCTCACTACCACCATGTTGCTTGTGTTGGGCCCCTGAGCAAGGCCTTTCAGTCTCGATTGCTCAAAAATTGCTATGGATATGGATTTGGATATCTTCAGTTAATATGATTCTTAATCCACAGGTACTGTCAGAAATTCTGATAGCATTAAAGGATTGAAGAGAAAAAAAGTTGCGGCTGAGAACCAGCTGAAGAAGATTCCCAAATCTCCAATCAAGAAATCGTCTCAAACCAAAAAATCTAATTCTTCACAAAGCTCTTTTTCCTCCAAGGAAGTTTCATCTGGCTGTCTAACACACAGTTCTTCCAACTCTGTTCAAGATTTAAAAGATGTTCAGAAAGAGGCATTGTCAGATAAGACAGTAAACACTGACAAGGATGATTTAACTCCTTTGGACCCGGAGGCTTTGGTCCAACAAACGAATGTAGAACTGACCTGTGTTAAAGATTTAGAACAACAAAGTTGGAGAGAAACATTTACCAACAAAAGCACAGCTTCCTCTCACACAGCGGCTTCTCTCGATGTTCTGCTTAAAGCTATGGAGCCAGACTTCAACACTCTGACAGAAAAAAAGAACTGCAACCCCATCGGCCAACTTGGTAAATCTGTCTCCGTTCCTGCTTCCCAAACAAAGATGTCTATGGTTATGTCAGCGGTCAGTTTCAGTCCTCAGGCTGAACATGGTGTAAAGAATCCCAAACAACAGTTCTGCAATAGTGCATTACAGCAGTCCTTAGATAGGCAGTTGGCTAAGACAGTTGATTACCAGCACGACAAGCCAAGTCTTCAAAAGAGCTACAGTGCTGGCCCGTCGTTAAATATGACTTACGCTCCTGTTCCCTTGGGGTCTAGTGGCCTGCCTCAAAGTCAGCCACCTGTAGTGCAGACATGCCAGTCTCTCTCTGCAACTGTTCCCAACTCCATCCAAGTTCCAGTCACGCCAGGGTTTAACCCTGTGCAGGTGGCAACAGTTGTCAGTTTTGGAATTAATCAAGTAGATGATGTCTCAGTCAAGGACCAGAAAGCAAAAAAACAAGGAAAGTATGTTTGCGAGTACTGCAGTAGAGCATGTGCAAAGCCAAGTGTGTTGTTAAAGCACATTCGATCCCACACAGGAGAGAGGCCATATCCTTGCATTACATGTGGTTTTTCGTTCAAAACAAAAAGCAACCTTTACAAGCATAAAAAATCTCATGCTCACGCAATTAAACTAGGGCTTATATCAAAAGACTCTGGAAGTGGTTCTCTCTCTCAAGAATCTGACAAATTCCTTAGCACACATTCAGATGTTGAATGTAGTGCTGAAAGTGATGAAGATGTTAGTACAGTCGAATTGGATGCAGATTCTTCACAAAGTAGCCTGACTGCTTTATCGGAGAGTAGCTTGCAGAGTTCAGGCACAGCACAAGGTATCCAAGTAGAGGCAGAACAGCCTATAATGTTTGAAAATCTTAAATCTATTGCTAGTCAGAAGGGATGTGAGTCCAAAGCTACTTCAGCTCTTCCTAAAGTGGTTGTTTACCCTGTGAGTGTTTCACCACTTCGAGCAGACAGTCCAAGAGTTACTGATCATACAACAGAGCATGCAACAGCACAAAGGCCACGAGATTTTCAGTCAGTAGCTCTACGATCCAACATTTCTGTCCTGTCTTCACTGAAAGAGGTCGATTGCTTTAGTCCCTTGCATGATTCCATTAATGAAGATGAAAACCAGCAGTGTAAATCTCCAACGGGAAGTGGACATGCACCACTTCAGCGACAACAAGCCACCGACTACTCCCAGCAACCTCAAGCCAAATGCCTGCTTAGCCCCCGAAGTCTGGGAAGCACTGATTCTGGTTATTTTTCACGGTCCGAAAGTGCAGATCAGGCTTTGAGCCCTCCAAGCCCCTTGGTTAAGATAACTCCACCAGCAGAATCCAACATAAAAATTCCACAAGCTTTGTCCTCTCCAGTGGCCACTGTCATGCATGCAGCACCTTCCGGGAAGCCTAATGCTTTCAGATATGGGCAGATGCGTCCTCCACTGGAGACAAAGGCTCTTTCTCTAGAGGAGCGTATCACCAAGTTAATATCGGATAACGAGGCTGTTGTTGATGCTAAGCAACTTGATAGTGTCAAACCAAGACGTACATCCCTTTCTAGAAGAGGTAGCATAGATTCCCCCAAATCATATATATTCAAAGATTCTTTTCAGTTTGATTTAAAACCAGTAGTCAAAAGGTCTAGTTCCAATTCTGACTTGCCAAAAACTCCCTTTACACCCACCGATAAATCCAAACCAGTATTTCTTCTCTCTGTACCACCTCAATATCCAACTATGGATTGTTTACCAATTACAAGAAGCAATTCGATGCCTACAACACCTGGCAGGTCTGCTGTTTTCCCAAATGCGACTCCACAGCCTCACCCCTTAAGAAACAGTCATTCATTTGATGATAAAATAGGTTCTTTAAATGAAGATGTCTTCTCTTCGGCACCTTCCACACCAAATCAAGTTCATCGACCCCTAGTCAGACAGATAGCAGTTGAGGATTTTTCTGCGAATGATGGCCAAGTTCTTCTTTCAGTTCATTCCATGGATGAAGGTCATCATGGACCAAACATATCCCAAGAGATCCGAAGTAAGTCATTTGATCATGCCCCAGAAAGAACCCGAAAGCCCCAAACAAGCAAAGGAACATACGAATGTGAGACCTGTCATAATCATTACAGAAAGCTGGAAAACTTTGAAAATCACAAGAAATTCTTTTGCTCTGAATTGCACGGTCCAAAGAAAAAAACTTTACCTGTCAGAGATATTGATCCAGTGTTTATACACGGAGTGCAGCAACCTGTTTTAAGCAGAAGTTCAGTATTTTCAAGTGCTGTTGAACAACCCATGATAAGAAAAAGACGAAAAATGAAAAGCGTAGGCGATGATGATGAACAGTCTCCAACTGAAACAACTCCTCCTTGTTCAAAAAGTTTTGATTCATGTCAAATGACCATGGGTTTTTCAGTGGATTTCAATACCCAACGTGCATACACTTCTACTAATCCTCCTGCTGTTGGTCAAATGCAACTGCTTGCAAGAGGCAGTGACGAGGCAAGACTGTCTCCAATTCGAGAGACTCAAATCATTACATCTTGTAAAGAAAAAACTGAACTACCGAGACAGGGAAGTGGTACCTCGGTCATTCGTCATACCAACTCTCTCAGTCGGCCAAATTCTTTTGAAATAATTGAATCTCTTGAAAGATCATGTTCAGTCGATTCTGTTGAGAAAAAGGACACTAATGACTCCATAAAAAGCATTGCTGAAGTTATAATGAGTTCTTCTCTGAAGAGTTACAATGAAAAAATGTCAACACCCAAATGTGCCACCCAAGTATTGGCCAGAAATGAAAAACAAATTTTATTAGATGTAAGTGACAACTCTTCTCATGCTCACTTAAAGTTGGTCCGTCAAAACAATATTCAAGTTCCTGAAATTTTTGTTACAGAGGAACCAGATAGAGAGCATGAAATTCAAGTTAGTGAACCAACAGAAAAACTTCCAGAGATGTTTAACTGGCCACAGAGAAGTGAGAGTTTGTCTAAACTACCAACTGAAAAGCTTCCACCAAAAAAGAAACGGATCAGACTAGCTCAGATGGAACACTCCTCAGGCGAGTCCAGCTTTGAATCAAGCCTCTCTCGTAGCCTCAGTCGGGACAGTAGTTTATCAAGGTGCTCCAGTGTTTCAGCCTCATTTGACAGAGATGATTCTCCTCGATCAGAGAGTCCATCTAGAGTGGAAATTGGTAGGAAACCACCAGAAGTTCAAGGACTACCTGTTGTAAACAACACCTTAGGAGTTCCAGGAATAATGAGACGGGCTGCCTCAGAGCAAATAACTTGTACTCAACCATCTGTAGAGATTTCTTGTGATTACCGGAGCAAATCCTTTGACTACAGTAACATCTCACCCAACAGGTCATTGTCACCAGTGTTAACTTCATTGCCAAAAACAACTCCCCAGGTATCCCTTATTGAAAGAAGAAGAGGCCCACTTGTACGTCAGATGTCTTTAAAGATTGGACCAGAAACACAACAACTAGCAGGAAAATTGCCCATCTCACACCAAAGAGGCCAGCCTACTAATGTTTTTTCAGTGTCCCAATATAAACAACAACATACAAATAAGCAGGGACCAGTTCAGCCCTTTATGTTACAATCGGTGGAATCATCTTTGCAGAACAATGACCAAATGATTCAGTGTGTCAACTTTGGTGGTCAAAGCCAGAAACCTCAAGTTCATGGTCTTCCTCACCCATGGCACCAGACCACAAGACAGGTCAAATGTCAGGAGTCACAATCTATGGTTTCTGTCTTGCATGGTCAAGCAGACATTCAGAAACCTGTAGATGCAGAAAATATGAAATACCTGGTACCTAAATACCAAATGGAGTTTCCAGTATTAAAAACAGGGCAAACTTGTGATTTTGCTTGCCTACATAGTGGGAAAATGGCATTGCCTGTTCTAACATGTGCCAATGAGATTAATGTATCAAAGTTAAGCGATGAAATCCAGAATGTTTATGTAACCCAGCCAAGTCACCAGACTGCCCCTAAGGCTTCGGTTGTTTTACCTGATGATCATGTTGACACAGCTTGTCAGTTGTCAGAAACTTCTGCTGTTCCACAGATCTTAATCACACATGAAAATACACTTCCACCATCAACTGTGGCTTCCAATGTACATTTTACTGAAGTTAACACTGACCCAAAAACTAAACCAGACAGGCAACATGGAAGACGATTTGGATCTGTTGGCATTCAGATGAATGTGCCAGCCATAAGTCAGAGTCATAGCGCCGAAAGCCAAAATAATTCATCCTTTGGTTCTTTACACTACACTCAAAAGTTGCCATTAGCAAACCTTTGTCTACAGCAAGAGCCCACTGCTTCAAGTAAACGTATGCTTTCTCCTGCCAACAGTCTAGATATTGCCATGGAGAAAACACAAAAGCGTGCTAAGGACGAACATGGTGCTGCATGCCTAACAGACGGTAGATCACTTAACTACCTGAATTCAAAGATGTCAGAATTAACTCGACAGAGAAAGTTAATGCTTGTTCGGCAGGTTTGTACTACTGAACCTACAGACAGTCCTATAGAAACAGATGCTCCAGTGCAACTGACAGAAAGCACAGAAGCTGAAAAAGACAATCAGATAGTTACTTCAAACACAACACTTTGTGATGATACTGAACCAGATATGGAGAGTAGGTCACCTACCACAACTTCACAGAGAGTGCCGTCATCAAACATGAATTTTTCTCCAGTCAAGCCTGGTCAAATCGGACATGAAATCTCGACACTGAAGTTACAGGAGAAGCCAGATGAGCATCGATGGTCTTCAGCTAAATCACATGTGAGGCCTTCGACCATGCTAGGACAAGTCAAATTATCGTCCTCCGTTTCTGTTGTTAACACACGGGATAGCCATCGTTTGTCTTTTCCAAGTCTGAAAACGGCTACCACCTTTACCTGGTGTTATCTCATGCAAAGGAAACCCCTACACATTCAGCAGATTGATCCAAAAATCTCTGCTTACTCGACCTGGATAGTGAGGCCCAACAATCCAAATCCACTGGGCCTTCCCACAAAAGTGGTCATGTCTCTTTTTGACTCCAAACAAACCTCCAAGAAAATACTCTACACTCAAGCTATAACAACAAGCCTGAAATCTGATATACTGACTTACTCTGGCAAATTGAAAGACATCTTGCCAAAGGTAAATGGTTTTTCTTTAACATTTTAATAATAATTTCTCTAATGGTATTTGCTTAGCAAAACTTTTTCTCTATAAACTTTTTTTTAGCTCCTAACCAATCAAAAAACTCTGTTAACTGAACATGGTGGCAAACCAAAACCAGAGATTCAGTCAAGTCACGAATCGGATTCTTCGAAAGCAGAGCCTCGCCGGGTGAAGATATTTGATGGAGGGTATGTTTCTTCTAGTCCCAGATTTACCAAGATATTGTTAGATTTGTGTTTTATTTCAGATTCTTTTTGTAGGTACAAGTCAAATGAGGAATATGTGTATGTAAGGGGACGTGGAAGGGGGAAATACATCTGTGAAGAGTGTGGAATCCGTTGTAAAAAGCCAAGCATGCTGCGCAAACATATCCGTACACACTCGGATGTTCGTCCTTATCACTGTGCACAATGCAATTTTTCATTTAAAACAAAAGGTGGGTGAATTTTGGTTTTCTTGCTTGCCACTTTTATCTGATGTTTGTCATAACATTTTAATATCTCTTGCTTACTCAGTGAATGTTTACAGTGAGGTTAATTTATTTAAAATACTTATTTACTTATACTTATTTTTATACTTATACTTAATACTTATTTTTCAAACCTTATGCATGGTTTTCAGAAACCTGATTTTGTAAAAAAAGAAAAAAAAAAGAAAAAAGAAATCTTTCTTTCGAGATGATTCATATTAGTCATTTTCATCTACCCACGCTTTACAGTAGACATGCTAGTGTCAAAACAGCCCAATTCTCTCTATAAACTTTTTAACAGTTAATAATCATGACTCACCCCCTAACTTTTGCAATGCATCATTATTTATGAACTCTTCTCTCAACTCTGTAACATATATGATTGTGTCTTTTTTCACATGGACTCAGGAAACCTAACAAAGCACATGAAATCCAAGGCACATAGCAAGAAGTGTTTGGAGCTGGGAGTTGCAGTTGGAGTTATTGAGGACCAGGATACAGAAGACTCAGGTAACACTAATAAAATACTGTTCATAGTAGGGCTGTCCACAACCAAGGATTTTGTTGGTCGACCAGTGGTCGTCATTTACTTCAACTAATCGACTAATAG
>JAOUQU010000015.1:3041602-3053280 GCA_028566735.1 Ammoglanis amapaensis | reverse complement strand
GTGTGTGTGTGTGTGTGTGTGTGTGTGTGTGTGTGTGTGTGTGTGTGTGTGTGTGTGTGTGTGTGCGAGTGTGTGCGTGCTGAGCGGAGCCGCCAAACTGCCACAGTTTCTCCCCTGAGGAGAGGCTCTTTTCATCTCCCCGCTCACTGGCGCCTTTGCAAACCTCAGATTGTCTGTGAAATCACCCTGCTTAATAAATGCTGAGGCCTCTTGGGAACGGCAGTCTCATAGAATCTCACCCTGCAGCTTTATGCGCATGCTATATTCACATATAAAGACGTTCATGCAAAAACTTAGACCAGTCCAACAGGCAGCTGATTGCTGTCTTAACTTTTCATTACAACTGAAGGGTGATGTTTATTTTGAGTGTAATTATCTAAATGCAGTAAGTGTCATGGTTAAGAAACAATTCCCCATGTCGGCACAGGCCCAAAAGTAATTAGTCTCTCTAAGTGCCTTTATTGCATGTAGTGCATATTGGAAAGGCTGTGGGCATTCACAGGCTAGAATAGAACAATATGTTCAATGACAGTTTGTTTTCTGTTCTGCCTGAGTAAAAAAATGAATTTTTCTTACAAGTGGGTTTGGTACTGGCTCATAAGTTGCATTGTGTTGTTTTTAATAAAAATAAATTAAACATTTGTGGCAGCCTTGGCCTGGTGATTAGAAATTGGGACTTGTGATTGAAGGATTGCTGGTTTGAGTCAAGTGACAACTGATGTGTTCCTGGGTAAGTTCGCTCCCTAGGCTAGAGTGGTATACTATTATGAAAGGCTATTTATGTACAATTAAATAATACATGGGCGGCACGGTGGCTAAGTGGCACTGTCGCCTCACAGCAAGAAGTCCTGGGTTCGATCGGACTTTCTGTGTGGAATTTGCATGTTCTCCCCGTGTCAGCATGGGTTTCCTCTGAATACTCCGGTTTCCTCCCACAGTCCAAAAACATGAACTAGGTTGATCGGAAATGTGTAAATTGTCCCGTAGTCACACACAAGATCCCTGTAGAGATACAGGGTTGGGGAAAGATCTGGCAACCTACCCGGTAAAATGGATCAGTAACGGTCCACAGAGTAACCCAGGGTCGAATTCCACTGAAGGGTAAAATAGAGATAGATATAATACATATAATTTAGTCTTAAATATAATAGTCTTATACAAGTGTAGACAGAATGACACTATACATAATTATAATATGTAATACAGACCTTAAAAATTTTGTTGCTGCACTTTATGATAAGAAATAAACAACAAACTAAAGAAAGTTACACATAAATAATTTGTCTTTATTAGAAATAATACTAAGACTAAAATTTGGCATGACTCAACCTTGTTTTTAGAACTATTTTAGCCCATTGGGACACTCTTTGCTGCTCTGTACTAATGTGACTGCTTAATGTAATTGTTGTAAATTGTCAGATTTTATTATTTTTTCAAGGCACCAGCATTTTGTTTAAATCATTTAGGGGGCTCATTGTGTGCCTGAGAGTACTTTTCCCAACACCATTTAATCACCACTGTCTTTAAAATTTACATTACAGCTGTCTACACACGTTATGGGAAGCAATTACATAATTTATTGTGTCTATAATAAATAATTGTAACTGCAGCATTACAGAATTACATGTTTAGAAGTTTAAGCAGCAATATAACAATACAACAATAAAAAATAGTATATAAATGTTACAAAATGAAAAACAAATGTTGGTGTTTTAATAAAAATGACTAAAATTACATATTCCTAAAAATAAATTGTATCATAATTTTAAATAAAGCTAACTTATAAAAATAAATCAAACTTTAGAGCTAAAACGAACAAGTATGTGTATATAAGTGTCTGTGTCGTATACTGACTTTCTGACCATATTTGTTGTTGTTGTTATGTAAATCTATTTAAGCTTCTGCAAACGATTTGAAATCTGTTTATTTACACTGCATGTCATAATTTAACTAAAATTCTATCAAAGGCATCAGTAATAAACATCAGTAATAAACACCAGTAATAAACACCAGTAATAAACGTCCTGATTACTAACATTGGACAAGCCAATCAGAAGTGCGCGATCGGCGCGTGGCTTTCTGGCCGGGGATCAGCTCGAGTTCCTATTGGTTAAGAGTTAAGAGCAACTTCTTGTTGGCGGGTTAAAGGCTGTTCGTTTCTGAGGAGATTGTGATTGACTGCGGCGGAAACTCGATACTGAATGAAAGCGGTGCTGTCCGTCATTAACACAGAAAGACGCGACGAGGCGGTGATGGAGGAACGCAAACCTCACGCTCCGAGTCTTTCCTTCAGTGTGGAGTCACTGATAGCCAGTGACAGAAACAGCAAGGAGAAAAGACAAAACAATGAACAAAACGCGTGTGTGATTACGTTTAATAAAACTCAGGTATCGTCTTGCCAAAACATGGAGGAGGTGAGACAACTTTTTACCCCGAGTTCACTGAAATCTGAGTCTCCGGAGCTCGAGGAGTTAACAACTGCCTGGGTTGCAAACTCTACATACTCACGTAAGTTTAATATCATATTATAACTTTATCATTTACAGAATGTATTATTTATCTTAGTAAAAAGACTAAATTACCTTTAATAAAGAAAGGTTTTACACATTTACTGTAACTACATGAATTAGTGTAAAACGAAGTTGTTAAAAGTACAAGTCACACTGCACACAATCTGAACTTAACCCAAGTTTAAATTCAACTGAACCAAACCATTGCATGTTATCTTTAACTCTCTGTTAAACTCTGTTTTCATTTTTTTGTTTAGTTTTTATATGTGCATATTCAGCCAATTGGATATCAAATCAAAATAACACTGTTAATTTTAATTATTTACTAAATACAGCATTCGATATGTTTACTAAATGCACACATATTGGCCTACATGAAACAATTAGTATCACAATTGGAGGAAATAAAATTTATTACATGTTCAGATTTTACAGTCATGCTGTGTTTAGTCATGTATTTTTTATACCGTAATTGTGTTTCATAAACTATATTGAGCTGACTGTAACACAAATTAACATGATGAATAAAAACCTATACTAATTTCATCATTGTTTTCATTATAATACAGCAGTTTTTATCAAATGTTTATTTAATGGTGTATTATTTTATAATATAGATTCTAAAATAACAATTAAGAGAATAATTTGATTATAGTCACTATATATTTATGTTATATATGGGTTATTACCCCATAGGTGCTTAATACGTTACTACATCTTGAGTATATATAGTTACACTATTAACATTACTAATTTCTGAGGGTTCTAACGATATTTTAAACATTTCTAATGAAAACATCATACAGTTTTCAAATTTATCCAGCATCATACGTACTCGTGGTAGTTGCTATGACACATACCACATTGCCTACTGTTCTTAAACTATTTTAGGCTTTTAACTGAATTCTTAGTGAACCGTATTAACGTAATGCTATTTGCACCTCGTGTACCCTTATTCAACAGGCCAAGTTAATTCACAGTGCACTCTGCGCAAACACAAGTCTAATCGCAAGCCCCGGACGCCATTTACAACAGCGCAGCTCCTGGCTCTCGAACGCAAATTTCGGCAGAAGCAGTACCTATCCATCGCCGAGCGTGCAGAGTTCTCCAGCTCGCTAACACTCACTGAGACTCAGGTAAAGATCTGGTTCCAGAATCGACGAGCTAAGGCTAAGCGGCTTCATGAGGCCGAACTTGAGAAACTCAAGCTGGCTGCTAAGCCTCCACTGACACCATGCCCACCTTTTACTCTGGCACTGCCTGTTGGACAGCCACTATACAGTAACTCTTATTCTTACCAAAGGCCTTTGGTGCCTGTTTCTCCCATCGGACTATATGGAGCACATCTGGGCTATGGAGTGTATCACCTGGCATGATTGGATGTGACTGCAAAGACTGGATGCAGCAGTAAGCCAAAATTACACAGCACACAGTATGGAATAGATTTTTTCTTTAATGGATCTTAAAAGTGCCTGAGATGGAAAGAAGCGATTTCTTGACGGACAGTCTTGATATTATTACTGCGTGGGTATATATTAATAGCCATTTTTGTATATTTGTTTTTATTGATGTCTTGTGTACAGACTTACTTATCTTGATGTAATATATTAAATAATTCTTAGACAAAATATTCACTGGCCAATACAATGATTCGTATTTAATTTATACCACAAACACTCAACTTACCAGGTATTTTTCAACGTTAACTGACTATTAATATTTAGACTTAACTAGCAATTTATGTGCCAAACCATTAAAAATATTACGAACTTAATTTAAACTTCCTATTTTGTGTATGCGGCCATTTCATATGGAGATGTTTTGGAAAAGAGTGGTATTGTACAGTTGATATGTAAATAAGATTTTCAGTGTTATATTTTCAATGGTAAATAAATTTATTACATATGGTTTATTACTCATTTGTATTTATAATGTTTATTAATACTTTGTGTATTTGCAGGGTAATTATATTTTGGTTAAACAATGGCTAAGGATTTCAAGACAGGATGAAGCATTTGATTATCCATGTATTTTTTTTTGTAAAAACACCATTTTTATTCCTTTATATATGGAATATGTGGTATGCAATATATGCATTCTGTATCCATGTACAAATATTCATCCTTTTATCATCTTAACAATCAAATATCATCTGTCCAATCTCTGCATGTGAAAAAAATCTAGTTTGAGCCACTTTTTGCTTACAGTTTACTGTGATAAAGAGAAACCCTTGCCAATAAAATACATTGTACTTGTTAGCCTTTTAAAACAAAGGTTGCATAAAATATATCACACAGTCAAAAGCTATTTCCCCCCATTTTACAGCTGAATTTGTAAAGTCTAGCGATATGTAAGTTAATAAATAAATTAACACATTACTTCAAATTAAACTATATTTTCTATTTTTACCTATACTTGTACTTCCAGCCCGAAGTATTTAGCTTAAAGTGCAACAATAATAAATACAACAATTTATTACTAGTTATTTTATATCTTCATGTAGATTATTTTAGTGGAACTTATCGTATACTTATCTTGATCAATTGACTATGTTACTAAATAGTCTGTCAAATCTTGTTCTTAGTTAATTCACTTTGTGCAATGTGCTTTCATATAAGTTCAACTTGTTTACATGTTTATTTGGAAATATTAATTGTAATTCATTTACAAAGAAACAGCAAAACCAAATTTATGGCTTAAATAGGCTGATTTATAAGGTGTGTTTGGCTGCTTTGTAATGGTACACTTGCAACAAATGAAACCGAAGGACAACCCCTCTCTGTGCACAAAAAATGTTGCTGTTTAACTGTTTGACTTTTCAGTGTCAAATGCCATTTTTCATTTTTACAGTCTACCGTTTTTTCTAGAAGCCCCCCCCCCCCCAAACTGATAAGTAGTTTGTAATTAAAACACTATCGACATCACTGACCTGCAGGCTGCAACATGAAGCTTTCAAAAGCACATTCAGCATTCTTTAAGGATGTTTTACTTGAGCAAACATTAATGTGTGGAATTAATTCACTTTAACTAAACAGATGAGCCTGTTCATGCAAATAAAATGGCTGTATCATTAGTTTCCACCATCCAACAAGACATTTCAATGGGCTTAAAGACTAGTTTAGCAATTCAGTATCTCCAATAAACTTGACAGCAAGTTTTTAGACTGTGGAAGGAAATCAAAGCTCTTAAAATATCTATAGGGACCTACCACTTTTGAATTATAACTTTAAGTAAATTAGAAAGTATGCTGATATGTTATTTAAGTATTTGCTACTGCTCACTGACATTATCATCCCTAATTTGACTGTTTATTGCCCAGAGGTTTCTCACTTATTTAAACAAAAATGCTACCTTTCTCAGAACAGGTTAGCCATTGAAAGAAAGATGCCATAAGCCAAACGGCTATAAACCCACATTTGTATAAATTTAAGTATTTAAGGACTTAATTACAAAGTTGCAACATTTTAATTTTTTTTAACCACAAAATTTCATTCACAGTTAATGAGACACAAAAGAGGAAACAACACAGTACCTGTTGCATGTGTAAGTGCACTCGTTACTTTATGTGGTTTAACATTAGCTCAGTTTGATATATTACATTATTATTTTCTATTTGTTAAGGACTGCACACTTGAACCAATCTCTTAAGGAGGTACAGTGACTTTGGATTTAATTACTTTTGCACTATAAAAGTGCCACCGGTAATAAGCGGGCAGTTCAGTAATTGCTAACAACTTGCTCCCAACTTTGGTGTGGTGAGAAATAGGCAGTTTTTTTTTCTACCAGCTTACCTTTAATTAAAAGAAGTAGGTATTTGGCCTATTATTGAACATCTTCCTGTGTGATGAATGTGTTTTTATATATAATTACACGAATAAATGCAAACATTTTAATGAATTCCTGAGGTATATTTTAGCTTTAAATAAATGATAAAATTGCATGTACATGTAATTATACAAAGTAACTTACAACAAAACACCAATTTTTGAACAATTGGGGGTTGGTCAGGGGCCCCAAAGTAGCTACTTGGTAATGGGGCTTGAACTGATGACTTTCTGATTTCTGGCCCAGAGCTTTAATACTAAATCATTACTGCACAACCATTACAGCTGGTGGCTGCATATATAATCAATACGTTGCTTTAATTACAGATTCCTTACTACAAGACTTACAATTTTCATTTACTTATCTAATTAGTTTATTTGATTACAATTATATGGGGGGAAAGTAAACACCCCCAAACCCAGCAGATTTAATTATTAGTTATTCAGAACTATACAAAATATGTAGCATTATATAGGGGGAAAATGCACGATAATTTATTCCTCATCTTCTATCATTTTGGCTAGTCTTTCTAGATGTCAGTACAGCAGATCATGGTCAGCAACACTATCAATAGGTTTAGGTAGCTTTATGTGTGGTTGTATTTAATCTTTAAATGGACACACCATGGACCTGAACCAAATGGTGGTTTAGCCATAAACTAAATGGCTATTCATTTTTGTCCTGATTTGTGAAAATATATTATTCTGTTTTCAGTGTTTCCAACTGTTTCCTCTGACCATTATGTTAGTGTAAATCAGAATACATAAATTATTGTTAGACACTTAACTAATACATCGACCTAATAACATGGATGAAAGTGTGCCCAGGAAGGACTGCTAGTACACTACTTCCAATGTCACCACTCCCCTGGGCATTACCCTAGCCACGAAGATGCACAGACCAGGACAGTGTAGTCCCAAGCGTGAATAAATAAGACTGGTTGTGTCAGAAAGGTGAATAAATATGACTGGTTGTGTTTTTATTCACCTCCATTCCTTGTTTGGCCTCATCTGCTGGTCATATGCAGCATAACACATGGAAATAATAGATTCAAGTATCTATATGGAAACCATAAATGTAAATGTAAAATGTATTGTATGTAAAGTTAAATATATTATAAACAGTCACTTAGACCCCAAATAATGTATTGGAGTTAATTTATTAAATTAATTAATCTCATTACAATTATTTTCTCATGATACGTTAAGACCAATTACTTCGTACACAATCATTATATAATATTATATTAATCAATCCATGCTTTAAATAATCACCATAATTAACCCAGTAAACTGAAATACTGAAGCTCTTGTGGGGTGTTCCGAGTCTGCAGTGGTCAGAATATATCAAAAGTGGTCCATAGATAAAAAAGTGCCCCAACGAATTGATCATGGTTGCTAGATAACAAAATAAACTACAAGATTGAACTACATAATACAATAGGCAGTTAAATTCTTAAATGACTGTCCACAAAATTAATGAAGAAAATTAACAAAAAATACATTTGTATTATAAATAAAGGTAAACATAAATGTTTTTGTTAATTTTATTTATTAATATTGTGGAATTAATATGTGATCAGACATAAAAGCATTTCACTGCTAGTTGTACCACATTTATGTGACAAACTCAATAGATGAAAATGTTGCACAACAATATGATGTCGCTGTGCAACATTTTAGTATGTAAAGGTTTTTTTTAATATTCCTTAATCAACTGTGAAAGACATTCTTAAAGCATTAAAGTGTTCAGCAAGCATAAATGAGCAGCTCACATAAAGTTATTCATTACACCAGAGGAGGCTACAATGAACAAAAGGAGAACTACAACTCTATTGCTTAATGCAATCTGCACCTAGGAGGGATATCGTATGACAGTTCCCAAGGAGAAAAGTTGAAAAGCATGTCCATATAAGATCTGGTGGAAAAGAAAGCTAAGCCTAAGATAGTTCAACGCATTGTCTCACAAATTGTGCTGGAGAATACACAACACAATGCACACCAAGTGATCCGTTCCGCAAAGCTGGCATTGAAAGATACAATGGAATCTTGATTTACAAATTGAATCGGGTCTTGTTTTTAAAATGTTAAAAATTTTCCCCATAAGAAATGCTGTAAAAGAAATTAAACCTCCCAAACCATTATGTACATAAACCTTTCTAATATCATAAATAATCTTGTTTTGTGCAAGCATATTTGCCTAAACATTAAACTTCTACAATAATCATTACTGCAATAAACAACAATATATAATGATATTTAAAAACATATCATGATGATAAGATATTTAAAATATGATTACTGTTGGAATGTTTATTCATTGGGGTGTGTTTGAAAACCTAGAGAGCTGCCTTGCTGTCTTAGTGCTCACATAGTCAGTCAACTATGTAAATAGGACT
Organism: Ammoglanis amapaensis; assembly: GCA_028566735.1. NCBI lineage: Eukaryota > Metazoa > Chordata > Actinopteri > Siluriformes > Trichomycteridae > Ammoglanis > Ammoglanis amapaensis. The sequence continues at coordinate 3,044,547 of JAOUQU010000015.1, read as the reverse complement.
TTGCCTTATAACATCGCTGTATACAAATAAAACATGAAAACATTATTTAGTTAAAAATCTTCACAATGCTTAACCATGATGTCTAGCTGGGTTCATGCATTTGTCTGTGACATTTCATGCATTATTCATGTGATAAATTGGTTCATAACATGAACATTCCCATTGTACTCTCATAGATGAAAAACAAATTCAGTTTATTCAAGGTGATTCAAATGATATGTGCTCTCTTTGAATCTGGATAAACGGTTAACCTAGATTTCATGTCGTCCTGTAATTACACTGAACAACATTTTTTCTTTGCAAAATATTTGCTTCCTTGAAAATTTTGGGTGATTCTGATAGGGCCATTTGTGCTGAACATAAATTTAGTTTTTGATTGTATCACGCAGATGTTTTACTTTTTATAATGTTGTCGACGCTTACACATGTCACTTGTTCAAATGAACTAAAACTGTTTTGATGCTGATTTTTGCTTGTACTAAACGTGCATCTCGCATTAGTGCCCAGCAATAGTCAGCCAGCATGATGAGAACTGTTATGTGCATAATTGTAGACGCCTCGTGCATCACCTGAAACAGTGACAGGTAGTGGTGAAAGCATTGTGGCTAGCAAGACTGTGATTGAGAAGTTTTTGAAAATAAAAAATGAAAATTAGAAAGATTTTCTTCAAATCCCACCAGGATTTGAACTCTGTGCTCATTTAAACATGCACATATTACACACTATGTGAGTATATTTTTCCTTAGATTAACATTTTGTACATGCATCATATTGTAACAGTAAAATCTTTCATTTAATAATAACCTTTGCTATTTAACTGGGCTTTGGGCCGGCACATATCACAAAGCTTTACAGTCGAACCTTGTAAACCAATACTAGTATTTCTAGCATGTCTTCATAAGGGTTGTGCTAGAAATCATGACCCAGTAGTCCTATAATTCAAACTTTCTTAGAAATTAGTTGTTGCTGTACTCTGGGGGTTAACGTTGATAAGTTCAATGAGACATTTCATCAATGAAGTTAATTATTCACCTTCTGACCCAACAATCAATGAATGTCCAATAAATTTAGGATATCCAGAATAATAATACATTTCTATTCTTCCAGATTATTTATGAAATATTTATCAATGTATTTTTTAAAAATAAAAATATTAATTCCCACAAAATTACGGCAACTTAAAATGTGCATGTATTTTTATAAAGAATATGTCAATTCACAGTGGATAATGGTACTGGTATACTGATGGATAACATTTAAAATGATTTTGAAGCATTTAAAATGATTGTGCAACAGGTCCAAAATGGCTTGCTATATGCAGGTTTTTTGGAGGGATAGTCTTTAATTTAGAAGTTATTAAGTCTTCTGGTGATTAATGGTGCTGGTATCCTACAACTCACCGAAATATGTATATAAAATCGAATGCTTCAGTTATTGAGTCACGTGTGTGAGTCACGTGTGTGATTCTTATAAAGAGAAAGCTGTACCACATGCTTGCCTGTGCCTCCTCTGTTGGCCAAACTAAGCAGTACAACTTACTGTGAAGCTGTTTCAATTCAGTATCAGAAAAAAATCCAATTTATTTGCCAAGTATGCACACATACAAGACATTTGTTTTTGGTTGCAGTAGCTCACACTGCACGATAACTGACATTACAAAAAATAAAATAGATAAGTAATAATCAATAAACAAAAACAAAGCACGACGGAGCTACTGACCAGAGTTGCCATCTGCGGCGTATTCAACTTATATTTTATTGCAATATACTTAAAAGTTTAATGCAAATAAACATCTGCGGTAACATAACTCTAAAAGTTAAAAACATCGAAATGTTATTCAGATGTAATTATAAATACACATTATATAAAAAAAGAGAAACGATGTCACATATAGAGGTCACTCACATGTTTTAATATACTGCCTGACACAAATCAATCAAAATGTGCATTAACATGTGGCTGAAAAGAAGCAATTCAATTCTTCAACCCAGCATGACCAGGCTGGGAAGAAATGTAAGGTTTATTGCAAGGTGGTAAAAGAAAGGTGTTAGACCTGCTCATCTGGAAGGAAATTGGTTCAGTGCTGTAACATTTTATTGAAATTGCTTGTCCTGTAAAAAAGAATATGATGTGCGGTGTCGTTAGAAGGCACAAAGTGCATGTGAAAAACAATAACATTCTATAGGGCAAATTAAAAATGGTAAAGTATTTATATAAAACATCCATGGAAACTGCTTTTTAAATCCATTTGTATATTCCTATTATTATATTTTACAAAGTACATTTCACAAATATTAGCAGCCTTGATTAAAATGAGCAAAACTGATCATAAGAAATTTGGGGGACTTTATCTTGAATGTGTGGGATTCCATAATTTCCTGTTTCCTACCACATTCAGTTAGGTTAGATGGAGACAATGATTCTGTAGATGCCTATCTACAGATAATCAATGTATTTTATATATACCTAGTCACAAGAAAGAATAAACTAGTGCACTGTCATGCATTCAGCATAAAATTATTTGTACTTTTAACATTAAAGCAGCACCTGGTCTACTTATGAGAGAATACAGTGCCATGAATCTGTGCCATGAATTTCCAGCAGATGGCAGGATTATGAAAAATGAAATTATTTTATTTTCCATTTTAATAATTCAAATATCTTTTTATATTTTTGTTTCTCTTAGACAGACATGAACTCTCATGTAAGGTTCTATATCTATTGTAGTTTTAGACTGCTTGTGGAAATCAAATTTACATGAAACATAAGAGGTCTGCTCACATTTGATAAAGCAGCATGTTACCAAGAGACCAATATCAGGTTATTTATTTCATCTTTTAATTTTTTTAATCTTAATGTGACCTATAATCTTCTTCTTCTTCTTCTTCTTCTTCTTCTTCTTCTTCTTCTTCTTCTTCTTATTATTATTATTATTATTATTATTA
>JAOUQU010000015.1:2910132-2924268 GCA_028566735.1 Ammoglanis amapaensis | reverse complement strand
ACACACACACACACACACACACACACACACACACACACACACACACACACACACACACACACACACACACACAACCACCACCACCATCAACAACAACAGGTTAACGTTCATCAAATTAAGCCCGATGGAGAGACAGTAGTTATTAAATTCATTTAGTCTAAACCCTTCATTCACTCACTATTGTCTACATTTCTGTAGTTCATATTCGTTTAGGAAACAACACAATGTGACAAAACACTCGTTTAATGGAAAAAGGATGTGTACTTAAATGGTTTAATATGTACGAAGTTGATCTGATGTTTACTAAACAACATAAGATAGAAATATTCTACCAAATATTTATTACTACACGTTCTAAAAATATTACTTGTGAAGCGTTGATTATCGTACATTCTGATTTTCGGGTTTAATTACTCCAGCAGTACAACTATTATACGTAGCAATAAAATTAAATGATGTAAACATTAAAATATTGTTAAAATTGGCTGTTGTTTGTTAGTTGTGAGTCTATTTTCAAAGCAGGATAATGAATTAAAGACCGGCGCTTAAAGTTAAACAAAACGTAGTCTAATGATTCAATACCGGAGTCGGTTCACTTGTCTCGAAGAACCGAATGCAGCCACTTCACGACAAATACGTTATTCGATTTCCTAACTGAATCACAGCGTTGACCCAGAAGGCAATTCGCTTAAAAATGTTGAAATATGTGTTGCTTAACATCAGCCTCAGCACACCGAGGCTAAAAATACTGTCCCTCGAAGCCACGTAGACAGACGAGCAACGGTCGACTTTGTTCAGTGGGAAGTCTAGACGGACGATGTTAAGGTGAAAATGGCCGCCCTTCTTTGGATGTGATGGTTTCATTCAGTGTTAATGAGCGCAAACTGGAAATAAGATTATGGCGTAGGAAATGAGGGAGCTTTCACAGATCCAATACACAGCATGTGACACTTTACTATGGAAATGACCGATCAGCAGGCTCTTCACACTTACACACTGCCAGGAGGCCAAACTGTTGAATGGATTCATGTTAGGCTCTTCTGTCAGCACCATCGTTTAAACTCGAACAAGCTCAGACTTGATTTGTAACCTTCGTTTGACATTGTTCCGTTTTCTCAAACTTGTTTCCTCTCATTTCCCTCAGCTGAAAACTTTCATTATAGAAACTGGGAACGGCGTTGGCCAAAAGGAGACTAGAGATGAATAGAGATTCATGGCCTGTGAAGACCAGAGTAGATGAAACAATTTTATATTCATTCATGTTCGTTTTCAGACTTTTATTTTAATTGCCCTTGAAGAGATGTTTTCTAGTGGACCAGAATTTCAGTTAAATAATGTTTAATTTTCTCAAACATAACTCTACATGTTTGGCGTATGTCAATGAGCATAGCAATGATGCTTTAATCTACGAACTAGAAAATAATTAGAACAAAACAAAAACATACCCAAAATTCGTATTTTTCTCCACACTTAGATTTATAATACTTCGTCACACATTAATGCTTCGCATTTAACTCGGTCTGTGCAGTGGAGTGCTGTGAAGACACGTCTGCTCACACAAGAGGAAGCAGTGAACGCATTTGCCTGGCGAGATGGGCAGTCTTAGTCACGGTGCCTGTGGAGTAGTTAGGGGTTTGGTGCCTTGCTCAGGGGCACTTCAGTCATGAGCTATCGACTCTCAGAATCGAACTACCAACCTTTAAATCATAAGCTCACTTATCTAAACGCCAGGCAACAGCTGTTCCAAAACATTAATATAGAGATATAGATATTTATTGATATATTACTGTAGATATATACATACAATTTTATAACTATTAGGAATTGTAAATACTATTAATGTCTCCAGATAAGGCAACTTGTGAAAAAGCAAATATACAGTTTGGGTGTGTAATAATTGGTGCCAAATGCATTGCTGTATTAATGTTAACTGATGCCTGCTAGACAGGATGTGTTTGCTTTAAGAATTTTATTTGAACAGTAAAACATACAATTATATAGTTATTGTAATGATTTATGTTATATATGATTTGTAGTACTGTCGAGTAAAGAAGAATAAAGTCACCTGGGCTGTATACAAATATACTTCAAGAAAAAAAAGAAGTATTTAAATACAATTTGGTTGTAAATTATATATAGTTTCTTAGTGGCTGAAGCAAACAGATGTGTGTTTATGTGATTACATGATTGCTAATGCAGGGGTTTGAATCAAAAGCAATGAACCAAGTAAGGCTTAAATACTTTGGTTTACTTTTGATTCTGAACTATACTGAATTACATTACAAATTTTAAAAAGCACTTCTCCCTGGTCTATCCTGGTTCAAAATAAATCCTGGCTGAAGACACCAATAGCTTTTCTACATAAAACATTGCTCCCCAATAAACACTATGGTTGAATGCTGCCATGCATTTTAAGAAACTTTTTATACAGTTCTTTTATGTCCAGGTTGGTTTGTTAAGTTGTACCTGCCAAAAATGTTAGCCTGATTCATAAAGCAGTTTGCTCTTTGTATCTGGCTTAGGTAGGAGGATCTTGTCGTTCAGCATCAAGGCAAGCCCACAGGAAGGAACTTGAGTTAGAGACGCATACAGAGAATGCGAACCTCTGCTGATATGAGAAGAAGGGGAAGACCCCCCTGTAATATCACCAAAGAGAAAGCTGAGCTCTTGCTGAGATGCTGACCTTTGACCCTTGCTCAGAAAAACTGACAGGAGTGCCCCTGAACTCTCACCCGTGGGACAAACTAGCAATGAAGCGTGACCTGTTGCAGGGGCGTGGACCCTCCATTCAGGGCCAGCATTCTGGGCATTCCACGCGCCCGATATTCCTTGCATCACACCCCCTTCCCTTGAGACACCCACTTCTGTGGCCCAGTGTCCAAAACACAAAGAGCTTGCAGTCAAAGGGGACTCATCCTTCACCCGGACGGACAGGCATCACAAGCTTTATTTTGCAAGAAAAGATGAGCCTTCTGTAATCTGGAAGGAGAGAGGTCTTGTGACAATGCCTGTCACAAAATCCAAGCTGATTTTGTAACACGTCGATGCACTTTGATGTTATTATGTGTGAATTGTATGTGTATGTCAGAATTTTCTTGTGAATTTTAACAAAGCTGGAAAAGTAAAGTCTATAATAACTGTCAAGTTGAAGCTTGTTAGTGATGGTCAAGAGTAAAAAAGTTATCTAGTATTTTGTTAATTACCTGCACTTTTTATGAGTGCTAAATATATTGGTAAATATGTTGCATTCTTTATGTCTGACATTTACCTCTACTGGTTAAATAAACCCCAGACCACATACACTTGTGAACATGATTTTTTCATCACTGATCTGGATATTATTTGTGTGGTAGCAAGGATGCTACAGTTAAAATGCTATTTGCTATTCAAATGGTTAAAAAACTGCCACATGTTAAAATTCACTTGACCTTTTGGGGCTTTTTGTGGTAATTAGAACATTTTTCTAGCAGGCTGTATCGAACAACAGAATCAGCACAACTATTCTAAAATAAGAACGTCAGCTGATCAATATTAAATGGATGGAGACTCGGGTAATAGGCGAATACAGCTAAAAATAAAGAATGCATAAGAAGAGTTACACATCCTCATTTCCTGTGTCATACATTTCCGAACGATAGTAACTGACCGGACATGGTTATTTAGTCCAACATTAATGATTAATGAGCACAAGTCCCGTGAGTACCAGTCAATGAAAGGATAAGAAAGGAAGCGAAAGTGTAAAGAGGATGTTCAATAGATGATGCTGATGGAAGTCCTTGATATATGCACCATTTGATCCTCTTCGTATCTGGTAATTTTATATTTAGTATATTAGTGCATTAGTAAAAGGTCCATGACAGACCAGGGAGCCTAGCTGCATATCCTGTGGCTCCCGTTTTGTTAATTGGCCGTATTGTCTGCATATCAATCAGATTAGTGAGAGGGGACCTAGGTGGAGAGTGCAATGCTGAACAAGTTTACCCAGAAGGAAGTGCATGGCTTTGATCTGGGCTAATGAGCTGCCAATACTGCCCTCAAGGACCACTTCCTGAGGCCAGCTGGAAGCCTGTGAGTTAGGCCACCTGAAACAACATGTAGTCGCCCTTTTCTTGAATGCCCCCACCCCCAATGCACACCCATCCCCCATTTTGGTCTTAATGGTTAATCTCTGTCTCTCCCCCCGTCAATGATAATTGGAGATAGAGGTGAACTAAAGTCACCCAGTGTCCTTTTGTCCTTAATGCATTTATTCACTCTTTGCTCGATCTAGTGCTGACGCTAGGATGTAAGTTCTTTTGACTGATGCACTGCCCCCCCCTTCCCCACCCAAGAAGGCATTCAGTTTAAATAGAATTTCCTTTGATTGCATCATACTTTTATTTACCTTGAACAGTTTGGGAGAATTATAATATAAGTGTGACACATGTGTGACACAATACCAGCTGGGTGAAAAGGATGGCAGGTATTCCCCAGGCTTTATTCTAGTTTATAGATTATTTCAACATAAAATATTTTCTATTTCAAACTGATCATGTTTCTTGTTCTGATTGGAGTTCTGTTGTGACCCGTTTTAACTTTTGATCCATTAAAGAAATCCACAATCCTGGGAAAAGAAGCAACGGTCTGGTTTTCTTCACCACTCATTCGCTGGACACCAGGCCATGTCAAGGTTGATGGCAAGCACACAGCAGCCTCTTTGATGGGCTCAGGGACAGTGCGACACAGAACACTTCCTGGGCTGAATGGCGCTCTGACACTCTACACCTGAGACAGTAGTGCCTCACTTTTGGCTTTATGCCAAACCCTACGAGGAACCTTTGTGCATCTAGGCTCAGAAAATCAATCTGGAAAAATCTGTCAGTGCCGGTTCCCATGCCTCACTCCACTCTAGCCCACAAACCCTTTGTGACCAATAGGCCTGGGACTCCACTGCCTTTTATTTCAATCTGTGCAAATTCAAAAAGAGTGCATTCAGAGCAAAATGATAGATAAAGAGACTTTTAACTGAAGGTGTGCAGTGCCTTGCTTTATTTTTTATAAAAACGAAATATGAGTTTTATCTAAAAGTGTCATTCATGGTATCAAATCATGTGTTTGGAATCTTGCTTTATTTGTGGTTACACTTTTGGTTCACAACTAGACTTCCCTGTGGAAAAATGGATTTAAAGTAAGCAGTACCATAAGCAATTATTTGTAAAAATTAGGGTTTGTACTAGTATTGTTAAATAAAACGTGCAATAAAAAACTGTTCCCTAAAACACAATTTGGCATGGAATGACTTGCATGTGTCAAGATTTTTGCTGTGTGAGTTTTGCTCAACTTGGGTAAAACCAGCTGATTCGTATGGCTCCTCAGATTCACAAGGCCATCGTCCCGGGAAGGTTTAACGCATTGTACAAAGTGACAACCCCATCAAAGCAGTTTGGTTTGAATAAAAGAGCTTTTTATGACTTTTCTTCAAAGAACAACTGGAAGTTCAAAGCATGCAGAGAGCGAGCAAGTCAATGGAAAGTTCAAAATCATATGGCGAGAGGCAGACAGAAAGAGACATAGATGGGGGAGGAAAGCCTCAAAGGGGATTCTATATCACTCATGAAAAGCCTTCCCCAACCTGCCTGTTGTAGGCAGTAAATCTCAAACATGAGGTTAGCATTTGCATGATTTTACTTATGCACATCAGCTAGCTGCTGCTGAAAATCTATGATAACCTACTAGACCCAGACAAGAAACTTTATTTGAATGTAGTCATTTATTTGAGGATTGTGCTCTTTGTATAACATATTTGTATTTGCCCAGATTTGAATGTCAGCTGGTTATATTATCACTTCTTACCAGCATTAGCTACCTTTAGCTACCTTAAAACGTCAGTGCTTACATGTGTGTAAACAATGGTTCAGCGGGGCATGAGTCTGCGTGAGTATTCTCCTAGGTCTGTACTGGCTGTCCGTGTTGGTTTGTGATGTCCACATTGCTCGATTGCTTAGAGATGTGTGTTGACTCAGTGCTGTTTGTTTTAGGGTTGGCGCTTCAATACTTCTGTCCCGGGTCTTATCATGTTTTGTAATGGAATACATTTCTTTCCTCCAATCAACCAACTTTTAACACCATCATAATACTGAAAAAAACACACACAATACTTTACTAAATGAAAGCTTGTTGGACATCTCTGTCAAATGAATTAAAACACCAAGCATCATACATACAACATCATGTCCATGAACCATCTTATTATTGTGTTGATCCTTTTTTTGCACAAAAAATGTGCGACACTGTGTACTCTGGCACCTTTCTATCGGAACTAGCATTGATTAGTATTTTCTAATTCCAAATGTATGTTGGATCATGTGCAACCATGACACTTAATGTTGAATTGCTGCCTAATAAAGCACACCTACTAAGAGGTGCTGTAATGAAATGATTATCACTTCACCAATTATAATGCTTTGCCTTGTTAATATATCATTATTATGCTATTGTTTGGATATCCATATGAATACTGATTCTATAGAAAGGAAATACTGATTCTAAGTATGGCGCTATACTAATCCTTATTTTCAGTTCTTTCATGCTTTTTATTATCAATTTGACTATTTCTTTAATTGTATCCATCCATCTTGTGGCTAGCCATTCTTTTACACATTTAGCATGCCCATTATCTTTTACCTCTTTAATATTTCCTGGAATAAATGACTTCTGATGTCGAAATTAACAAAAACATTTTAGTGAGTAGATTTAATCAATTTATTTGTCTAAAAATCTCTTATTGGAGATATTTGATCATGAAGCTCTTTTCAGGCTGTGTCATATTACCTGCTTGTTAGATCCTTTCCTATTATTAACTGGACTGAGTAAGCAAACCACTTCGCCATCTTTATCATTTGGTTAGTCAAGTTTTATTTGATCAATTTTGGTAAAAATAAGTTTGCAAAAATTGTCATTTGCATATCAAATGTTTGTTACATTCACCGATCTTGTATCCTCATCTTCTTGCAGTCTGGCTTCTCTCATTATATGTTCAGTATACAGGTTGAACAGGATTGGTGAAAAAACGCAACATTGTTCAAATTCTTAACCAACTTGGAACCAGTCTGTCAATTTCCTGACATGACTATGAGTTCTCATTAAAACGATGAAATGAACTTCCTGAAGTCGCTCCATCACTTCTGTGAAGTCAGCATGGTAAAAGCTTTGCTTTAAGTGATGAAGCACATGTTGACTTTCTTCTTGAATTTCTTATGTTTTCTAAAATCCTGCAAACATCTGCAATTCTTCTTCTTTTTCATCTGGCTTTTGTAAGTCAAGCCTGCACATCTGGCTCTTCTCTGTACGTGTAATAAGAAGGAAACTGTATGACAGTTTTCCTAGTTTTCACGTGTGTACTTTGTTGGATATTGGGTTATAAAACTCAAGTCTTAAAGTCATTAGAAGCTTTCCAGGTATTCTTCACCACCCTCGAACCCTTACGACCCTGATGAGATAAGCAGTTCAGAAAGTGAGCGCGGTCTTATGTATTCATCATCAAGAATCTTCTGGAAAACAAACAGTTTTTATTCATAAATGTATGTATGATTGTGCTACTGTTTATTTTCCTTCCTTCAGGCTGTCTGGAATTTATGGTTCAGTTCCCTCTATCCTTTGTGACTCTGACCTTGCTTTTTTGCAGCCCTCATGGTATCATCTGCCATTCAGTTTGATTTGTTCCTCCTTTTCATACTTCCCAAGTTTTTCTCTGATTCTTTCTTATTGACGTCTTTGAGTTCTTTCCACAGCTCGTTTGGATCTCGGTCATTTATGTGTAGCATCTGAAATCGGTTGCTGACTTTTTCTTTGAAGACAAGTGGTATGTTTTCCAGATCTTTTTTTTTTTTGGAAGCCCCGATGGCTTGATTGTTTTTCTCATCTTCAGTTAGAGCTTGCACATACGTTTGTGGTCTGTTCAACAATTTGGTCCAGGTCATCACTATGCAATTTAATAATAAGCTCATTCATCTCTGGGTGCAAAAATGTAGTCTATTGAATTAAATTGATTACGTAATTTTGACGATTCCTATTTGGGTTCTCCATCCTGAAACAACCCGCCCTATTTATTCTGGATTGGCACTGGAATGCATTGATTTATGCATCATAGTGTAGTGGCTATGTATTGTCTAAGAAAATTCGTTTTCTCCATGTAACCTGGCTGCATGCTTTCGGAATGTGGAAGGAAACTGGATCTGCCAGAGAAAAATCTTCCATGGAGAGAACATGCAAACTACACACAGGACCCAGAGAGTCCATCGTGCCTGGGGATCGAGCCCAGGACTTTAGTCATTCATAGCAGAATAGCCAATAATCCCATCCTCGTTGATGAAAGCTTCCATGTTTCTATTGTTCATGAACCAAGTAGAAAATTTGTTCTTCTTACTGACAGTGTTTGAATCATGTCTGTTTTCGTTTGTCCATGCAGATATTACATCTTCATGACTTCCAGTCTGCCATGATTCATAATTCATTCCAAGTTTTGAAGTTGTTTCTCACACGCTAACTGTACTCTGAGGAATCCTAAGCTCTTTTCGATCTGATGGCTTCATCTTCTGGCACTATACTAATATACTATCTGTTGATCATATCCATTTGGTTAGTTTGCAAAATTACTAAAGTAGTTTATCAGTGCCTATTTGTGTTTTGTGATCATCTGTTAAGACCTTTCTACCATAGACAACCCTGACATAACATTTTGCTTTTCTGACTCCTTATTCAACGAGGAACCATTCCATGAGATTCACACGATTATTATAATGATCTTATTATTATATGATCCATTATCATTCTATGTGCTAATTATTATTAATGCTATGTACACCGATCAGGCACAACATGACCACTGACAGTTGAAGTCTAGCAAGCCTATTGCCTCATCACAGCACAGTATATTTTTATGCTTAAAGTTGATGTCGAAAGTAAGAAAAATAGATTTGTGCAAGTTTGACAAATGGCAAATGTTATGGCTAAACAAAAGTGCTAGACATTTTTAAGATAACGCCTCTTTTGGGTTGTTCAGCAGTGATCAGTGTCTGTTAGAAACTATCTACAGAAAGAATAGTGGTAAACAAGCAACATGATGGCCAACCAAGGGTCACTGATGGCCCACGTGGGCTATTATGGTACCCAAAGGAGGGAAAACTATTAAAAAGGTGGTCATAATATTGTGCCTACTCTGTATATATTAATATTGTTATTATTTAGGGCAGCTTTTGCCAGGTGTTTGGATAATTTTTATTATAATTTTTAAAAAATAATTTTTTTTCGTGATCGCAAGGTTGCTAGTTCAATTACGAGAGTCAACTGGTCACAGCTGAAATGCTTCGAGCAAGGCACCAAACCCTAAAGCTACTCACCACACTGGGGTCCGTATGCTCACTGCTGCTCCCTAGTGTGTGTTCACTAGTGTGCCTTAACACTCAAATGCTCAAATGTAACTGTAATGCCTTAGGATAATGCATAAAAGTAAAACAAAATAGTGCAGCAGGTAATATTGATGATGCACTGCTCCAGCAGCTTGGATTTAATATTCCACTCCTACTGCCTTTACAAAGTCTGGCATTGGCCTGCATGGACTTCCCTTAGGCAGCGTTGTTTCCTCCCACCTTTGAAAGCATGCTAATAGGTGGATCAACCGCTCTGAATTTCCCCCCGCTAGTAAATGAGTGAAAACAAATCCAGTAAACACCCTGAAATGAACCGATAACAGTTTACTGGGACTCGAGAACCACCACAACCCTAATCAGTATAGAAACGGATAACTACTGATGAGAAAATCTATTATGAGTGACAGTTGCTTTGAGACAATATCTATTGAAAAAAGCACTAAAGAAATAAAGGTGACGCTATAGAAATAAAAGTTGAGGTACATGCTGACTGTCAGGATGCTATTTTTCTTTTTTCTTTTAAGTATCTGAAGCAATAAGAATAAGCAATAGAAAAATAAATGAGACATTTTTTATAATATTATGAAGCAGTTTCAATTGTCTTACTATGTTGTTCTTCAAGAGATTTCATTTTAAATGCTTCTGTGAGATTTATTCATTCAGGGATCAATTAAATAAGCAAAAGTTAGGAATCCTACTCAACATGTCACCAATCTATCACACAACAAACCCCCACAAAAATAATTCACTATCATTATAGGGACCGTCTATTCACATAATAATTATTTACTGTAGCTAATTTATACTCCATCTAACCCTGACCCTAACCCAAAATTTCATCTCAGTGACCAAAATTAAATCTTTTCCCACAATTCCACACAGATTAATATATATATAAAAACCACTTTTTGTTAGAAAAAGTCTTCAAACTAGTGATGACCACCAACCAGTCTCCACAAAACAATGTCGGATCTTAATACACTTTTGGCACCAAAGGTACAAAAACATGCCCACAGACACACCCAAAGTGATTTGCCCCATAAAATGCCCCTCATGTGGCCACAAAGAATTTTTAAATCAGGACAAAACACTAATTTAGACAACAGAATACAAAGGAAATAAATTAGTTTCGTTTAATTAGCCTTTTTGCATGTAGCATGTTACCCTGGTCCAACCAACCAGATTGTGTGTGTATATATATATATGAAAGAATTAATGTAAGAATTAAAAAGAAAAGACTTATTGAATATATGTATAGACTTTTATTGATCAGTATTTCCTGATCGTTAGAAAATGCTATCAATTTCTTATAAATAGCACAATTTTATTTTATTTTGTGATATAACTTACGGACGAATAAATATTGTTTTGGGAAAATCTTCAAATCTACGTTTGATTTCAGCTCCAAATTCAGAGCAATGATCACTTAATAATGCCTTTTAATTTGTATAATAGTACATTTATTAAAATCAATCAGTCACTGAAACATTTATCTAGTTTGCCTGCTCATAAGAACAAATCCAGGGTTTGCGTCAAGGCTACAATAGCCGCAGATGTCCCGAACAGCTGATGCAACGTCCACCCTGACGCTTGGTTGAAACCGTATCTGGTCACCCGTGCCATTATATAAATAGAAAGGTCCAGTTTCCGCCTGGTGATACATAATGCAGGTATCTTCTTACAAAGAGCCCTCCCTGCAGGGGTGGCTGTACGCCTCTGCAGTACCTTCTGAATTCCCAATACCCTTAATCCCCTTAGCAACAAGGGTCTGTTTCTCTGCTTAAATCGAAGTAGGCCTCAGAGGCCTAGTGTATGCCTTAGCCTGTAGGCCAAGAGCCTCCTGTTTACAATTTCCCTATTCCTGTTTTTAATGTTGCTCTGAGAGCAGCCACAAAGGGCCAGTTTTGTCTAGTAGGAACAAGGGAGCTATTAGAAGAGAGATGGAGGAAGGAAGGAAGGCGAGATTCAGTGAGGGAAGGAGGAGGAGGGGGATGCCAGTGGCCCTAGGGGGATTAGCTTGTGCAGCTGCTCCCTTTGGGGCAAAACATAAGAGACATTTTTATTTCAGAGGACATTGCAATGGAGAGCACTTAGGCTACATGTACATGACCTCGTGACTCCAGTGATAAATTCGGACTCTTCATATCATGTTTTTTAGGCTGGACGGCTTGCCCATAACAAACGAGTTGTTATCATCTATCCTCTTCCTGGGAGGTCGTCAGTTTGAGCTTCTTCCTGGAGATATGACCGAATCAATCAATAAAACCTCAAGCACGTCACATCTGTTCAGGCCGAGTTGTCCGCACAAGTGAAAGCCTTCATCAGAAAAATGTGTGTGTGTTTGTATTCTCCAAATTATGTGATAATATAAGACTATTAATCAGTTTACTACACATACATCTGTGTATTCCATTGAAAAACAACACTGGTGAATTGTTGGATTATCCTGATTCTAGCATCGAGGTACTTTTATTATACAACCCAACATTAGAAAAAGTTGGGACAGCACAGAAAATGCAAATAATAATAATAGTAATAATAATTATAATAATAATAATAATTATAATACAACTGTCCTTACTGGTGCTTTGGTTTTATTTCATTACTGTGAGATATTTCACATGTAGTCTGCTCTATTTAATTGATTCAATAAATAGTTTCATATATTTAATAAATAAATGTAATTAACATCACAGTTCTAGAATGCTGAGTCACTTGAACACTTTACACAGTGTGATGGTCCATCCACGATGCATCCAAGACCAGAGAAGTCAACACCACTTCTGGACATGATTACCATAAGGGTTCATTTTAAGTGACATTTTCTGACAAACCTTGCTTTTTTCTGACGAACTTTTCCTCAATGCTTCTAATGTACTAAACATTGATTATGATCACCCGTTGACATCAACTGTTTGGAATTAAATCATTATTAAACATTTCACTCCATTCTGAGCTCTGAATTTTCTCCAGTCCTAACTGTTTAAAAATGTGTTGCTGTTATGAAGTTTATTAACAACTGTAATGAAATTTAATAAAAGTAAATGTAATTATTACTGCATTTTTATTTTATTTGCATTTAGTCAGCCATGACAGACTAATCAAAGTGTTTAATTTCAGTGCCTCTCGCACAGAACAAGTACAGTAATCATTTGTAATTAAGCCAACAAATAATGAATTCTGTATTGTTGCTATATTATATATTTATATAGACACCAATATCTTCCACATAATATAATAAGACATATTATGTACCAAACCTTATATGTACAGATATATATCACTGAATATTGTACATACAATATTACACACATCCAGACTGCTTTTGTGTACAGTCTAATAGTTTGTATATTTTTGAGTTGTTACTTTGTATTGTTTATTTGCAGATTATAATTTGTTTGCTTTCCCGGATTGTACTAAAAAGATGCCAGCAGCTGGAAACAAATTCCTTATGTGTACTCACTTACTTGGCCAATAAATCTGATTCTGATTTAACTATATTTTAACTCTGTTGATTATAAGACATTGGAGTGGTCTAGATACTGTAAATATTGTAAATATTAATACTATAAAATTTTCCGATGTTTAAGATCTTATAAATGTTATAATGCTTTAAATTTTTTTAATTACTATGACTACTTCTGTAACTATGACTCCTTCAAGTGTCAATATTAGTACTTTTACTACTACCACTATTTAATGTAGTGAGTAATAACATAAAAAGAGGTTTACAGAAAAGGGGTGGCATATTGGCAAATTATGTTAGTTTACTGATGCTAGGATGTACTGTTAGTTTTTTTTATCCTTAAAGGTACAATTTTGTATTTACTGAGTAATTGCAAACAAGCATCTATGTGTTAATGTGTTGCAGTCAGTAAACCTGGGAAACAATATCCATTCATATCAGAATCATAAATACTTGATTGATCCCAGAGGGAAATTGCAATAAGTAAATACTTAATATAAAAAGTTAAAAGATATTAAAAAGATATGAACGGGAGCAGCTGTAACAGGCTGCACGCATGCGCACAAGATTATACCCGAAACCACATAACCACATTATAACCATGACCAGAATAAATTGGTGGTACAAGAGTTTTATTAAATAAATACTAATAAAATATCAAGGTATGCAACTCAATGTATATTTATTATGCAAATAAAATTTTGTTTGATTTTATTTACTATAGTAAACTAATGATTTTAAATACTTGTGGGTCATATAGATTCACAGTATAATATTTTCATTAGCAATACACTAATAACTATACGGGATAGACTTAATAACTCAGGCTAGAAACTCAAGTTGTTTGTTTACTTGTGTATCGCTTGGATTAGACAAGATTATCAGTCTTCCAAAGTACTGAGTGAACACCACCAGCACAACAACCCCAAAACAATACACGATACGGTACTTTGTGTTTTGTGTTTATCTGTAAAGTGTCCTTGGGTATCTTGAAATGCGCTTATAAATAAAATGTATTATTATTATTATTTACCCAACTAAACAATACAAAACATAGAAGAAAAACAATTCTGCTAAAAAGACTGTAGGGGAAAATCAAATGTTTTGCAAAAGTAATTCTTTTTATCACAAAGTGGTGGCACGTTGCAGATGCTTTGGTTCTTCAGAGTCCATATAAATCATCATTTCAAAATCAAATCAAATCAAATCAAAGTTTATTCGTCACATACATAGCTATACACAGTACAACCGGCAGTGAAATGC
>JAOUQU010000015.1:2848486-2874207 GCA_028566735.1 Ammoglanis amapaensis | reverse complement strand
TTTTTGTCATGAAAAAAAGCTTCGTTGACGAAAACTATGACGAAAATTTTTCGTCAACGAAATTAACACTGCACACAACCCTGCACTTTTTTGTATTTTTTCCATTTTAGCACATTAACTAAATTAATTGATGTTAAGGAGCTAATAAGTAAGATTTGGAGTGGTGGGACTAGGAAAAACATTCTGTTTAGTGGCTGCGAAATTTATTCATATTTAGTGTATTATGATTCAGCTTTGAACCAATACCCTTTTATTTATGTATTTCCTTTTGTAGTTTCTCATTTCTCTTTCCTCAGCCTAAGGTTAGAGTCTCAACCGCACGGGCACCTCTGCAGGAACCTCACATTGACCTTGATGAGCTTATGTCTCCCTCTGAGTCTGAGAAGGAGGAGGATGAGTGGCGTCCAGAGAAGAAAGAAAAAGGTCGTCGAGGTTCCAAGAAATCAAAAATGACTGGAGTGAGATTTTGTGCACTTTTGACCTTAAGGCAGAATTTCAAAATATGACGACAAATCGATTTAGCTTTTTTCATGTCCGTTTGGTTTTCATGTCTGTCCTCTGAAGTGTGCGTGCAAGGGGCGCTGTGTGAATAAACTGTGCCGCTGCCGAAAGGGAGAAATGACGTGTGGCGAGAACTGTCTCTGTGACCATCAGAAGTGTCACAACATGGAGAATCATGCGGTAGGAAGAAATCGCTGTGCTTAAATCTTGTAGCTCAATGTAAATTTACTGTTGCTGCTATAGAAGATTTTAATAATCAAGTAGTATACTGAAAATTCCTCGATTAATTTTGTCTAATTGGATAGAACATGATCAAGAATGGGTCAAAGTTAACCTTAAGGGACTACTTGTCATAATCATAGTAAACTAGCCACACATTGTCAATTATCCCTGCAGAAACCAAGCCCTCCGCTGGGATAATTTTATATTTGTACGGTACATTAACTTAACAATTTTTGAATTTAGAATGCTCTTTTCATCCACCTTGTGTTTTTCCCCACACACACAGGCATTTTTTTGTGCATTTAATCCAATCCGTGCAGTGAAACACATTTCCACACAACTTTGCAACAGTGAATATGCATGCCTGACGGAGTGGGCAGCAATTGCGTCTATGGAGCTTTTAGGGGGTTGGTGCCTTGCTCTAGGGCACTTTAGGCATGATCTGTTGACTGAAACCAGCAATTTTCAGCTCACAAGCCCAGTTCTCTAACTACAAGGCTACTGCTGCCCCATCTAATGTCACTTATTTGCACCAAGTTCATTTTACCCGGTCTCATTTCCGCCGCCGTACAAGTGCCGTGTTGTAATGACTTCATGTCAGTGTAATGCTTCCTCACTTTCAACATTTTCTGTCTTTGTTTATGTTTCATTTTGTTGAAGTAATTGCTGTGTGCCACATTAAACGTACTCAGTGCAAAATGCTGGTAACTGAGCTTTATAATTATATACAAGATTAAATGAGGCTGAAAAAAATCCTTAATTCAAATCCTGAGTAACTACTTTCTCAGAATCGTTTCATTCTTAAGTCACACTTTCCATTAGTTTTGTGATTCCATTTTTTTTATTTCTTTCATCTTAGGATGGTGGTGGCATGAACGATGTCTCTAAAGACTCTGTATCCATTCCCGAAGACCCCACAGCTGTAAGCCCCAGAGATGCCACTTTCTTTAGGCCTCCATGTGTGCCACCAACTACAAAGGTAAGCTATGACGTTTGACACCTGATTAGAAAAAAGCAGCACTGCAAATCCTTTCACACTGATGAATCGTTTAATCCATGCATTTCTATACGACTCAGTGTTTTGCTTGTATAAATTTGCTCAGGCTGTTGATTTATTGTGTCAGGATGAAACCAAATGCTTAAGCCTTGTTGAATATTTGTTGCATTGTAAATGTGGTGCGACTGTAGATTATGATGGATGGCCACGCCGAGCTCTGTGGCATCCGCTGCACTGCTAATTCATTTTCTTCCCTTCCTGTGAAACTTTTAGGAAATCGGTGACTTGGGCAGCCTCTCTTCCGTTTTGAAGCTGGAGAAGAAGCCGATTCCCATTGATGTCGACAGTGACAGTGAAGATTCGGAGCCCAGCATGCCTAGTTTTCTGAGGAAGAACAAAAGAGGACTAAGTAATTTCAAGAATAGCTTCTTCTCTGGTTGTACACCAGTTCGTGAAGAATCCTGAGCTAGCTTTAGGCACGCTTGCTAGCCATTTATTGATCTACTATTACATGTGTTTTGTCTTGCTTTACATGTTTTTAGATGTCTGTAAATGTTACAACTTTTTAATCGTAGTGTCTCTAATGTGAATAATCCACCTGTAACACTGGAGCAAAGTTGCTGTTCCTAATACCGGACTTATTCATTAATTATACAAAGTATCAGGAAGGTTTTAGCAAATTCTTAATTAGATCAGTCTTTTATGAGTTTAACTTACATGACTTTTGTTATTACCTGTCCAGAAAAGTCAATGATGCACTCATCTTTAGAAGCTGCTCCATTTTGGATGTTCTTAAAACGTTAATTTTGTATAAACAATAAAAACTTTATCCTCTTGCTAAGTTTAACGTTTTCTGATATTACATAGGGAACTATGGCATAGAGAAGTGATTCGATTAAAGGTGATGGAGCTTGAACCAGCGACCATTATCTGCTATACTACAGCTGCCATTAAATAGGCTTATACTACAGTGCTTGCAGAAAGAGACAGAGCCTAAACTTGCTTGTGTAAGTGTGGACACTGGCTTTTACAAGATTTTAACTCGAGATTGAACCGTCCACTGGTTCTATAGCCCACCATCAGAGTCGAGTTTCAGGATGGGAAGTTGATTTGCCTGCCTCTGCACGACTGGTTCATTGTCTAGGGCATTGACGGAAACAGTTAATAAAAGGGGTGCACAACACAACAGGATGTGCAACTCCATAATGGCAAGTTATGTGTTTTTTGTTTTCTCTTTTTGTTGCATTTATTGTCATGGTCATGATTTGTCCTCGCAGCTAATTTTATTCAAAGGATCTCATTATTTATTTGATGAATTCAGAAGTCCTCGATTCAAAACTCAAGGTTGTAATCATTTGACTGGTTGCAGACACAGTTTTGCAGTGGCGAAATGACCAGACTTTGTAGGTGGAATGACTAGATTTTGTGGCTGTGTATTTTAATGGCTGTAAGGATTCTAGTTGGATAATATTACTGACAGCAGTATTAAGCAAATGTTTTGGTAAATTTAAGATGCATAAAAAGCCAGCTGATACAGGCATTTCTACTACTACTACTACTATAATGCTGAATGCTGCAGTTCCAAGTTTAACTTTTCATTTAAGGTATTTGGGTGAATGCATGAAAAAGACCGACTTCATGAGATTTCTGGATGAGGGAAGTAAAAACCTGAGTTCTGTTCCCCATGTTTGTAATTATTGTATAACTTAATACAGATAAAATATTACAATGTAAGCTTTTCAAATCATTGTTTCTTTAGTCCTAACCAGAGAAAATTGGAAACAGATGAAGGTATGAATATGGAATTGTGCATCACCACTGAAAATAATACTTTTAGAGAAGAAAATGAAATAATCACTCGCAAATGTTCCTATTTGCAGGATTTTGTAACGTGCCTTCTGGCCTTGTAATCCATCTTTAATCGATCACAAAAAATCTTCTCGTTTTGTTTAAATAATTCATTATCTTAAGCACATGGAGTGAGATCTGGGCATAAATTATGTATGAGAATTATAATGCCATTACAAGCGAAAGACACTTCTGATTAGCGTTTGCTTTAACAATGTAGCTGTAGACCGGTTAGATTTGTAGTTTGATTAAATAAATCTTTGTAACGAAGGCTGAATGTTCAGACTATATGATTCTGGGATTTTCGAATGTACTTACATTGGTAACTAGGAAGACTCGAATCTTACTGACAGCTTTAATCTGCACCGGTGATGAGTAAGCAGTGACCACAGTGTGCAGATACTTTTTTAGATTTTAAATAGTTCATATTACAAACGTGCAAACAAATGTGTGCTTATTTTAAAGCTACTCAACTATGAATTGTTTTTATACTGGTTTAACTAAATAAGTCACTTGTTATAGCAGCAGTAGCTTCTTGAGTTTGTGCACCAAACAAATTGCTGATTAGCCTTGCTTTAGGGTAAACACTTCTGGACACACGGACACTCCCCCAGTAGAGATCTGGAGAAACGGATTCACTCGATGGTAAACATTACAATGGTTAGAATCCTAAATTCTTTTGATTTAGTTCAGGTCTGATTTTATTGACCATAGATCTAACGTAAGGTCAGTATCATGATTGGTTGGTGTATGTTCCCTCAGCCAGGAACAGTTTGCTTTCAGGAATTAAAGACATTTCTCACAAGACAAGGGGCACAAAGTGCTGTGTTTTGCACCATTAAAATACATTCATCTGTGGAGAATGATGACTACATTCCACTACAGCATCGTTATGAGCATCAGTGTGTTACATTTGGAAGTTATCATTGTGCTTTTAATTCTGCATGTAAATTATACTTACAGAAATCAAGTCAATCCAATTGTTAGATTGTTGGTCCAAATAGTAGATCTGAAAGAATATTTTTCTTCTCTAATCAGTGGGATTTGGCTTGAAATCAACTTCACTAGGTTTACAATTTGGCCTGGTGTGCCAGTTTGTCCTGGGGAGTTTGCCAGCTGCAGGCATTGGTTACACTGGATCATTTGTATGAAAAGCATTTTAGCCCGTTTTCTGTGGTCTTGCAATCTGCACAGAATAAGTCAGTGAATATAATGTATACCGTCATGATGTATATGGATCTTCTAAGCATTGTAGTGATTGTTACAGTGCTTAAACATTCAAATCTATCTTTGTTCTGAAATGTTTTGTCAGGATGCCAATTTTATAAATACAAAGTAAATTGCAGGGGCATTTCAACATAGCCAGTTTTAATAGTAAGGTTACTGCGTCATTGATGCTAGAAGCATCTTGGAGCAAGGAGCTCTTTGTGTAAATAGAAATAGAAATACTTTATTAATCCCCGAGGGGAAATTGCAGATGACTAAAATGACTATCTATAAATGTAAGATTTGATTCCAAGCCATGTCCAAGATGCTGGTGTGGCATGTAGATCTTTTGCTTTGAGACAATATCTATTGGAAAAAGCCCTATATAAATAAAGTTGACTTGACTTGAATCTTAGAAGGAGCGGTTTATATATTCCATGAAAACTATATTTCTCCAAATAAACTAGTTACAAAACCTGTATTTGCATAAATTGTTCAAACAAGAAATGTCTTAATTATTCTCTCACTTATCTTTTTAATTTTTCCATAACTGCGATTTCGACTATCCACTTACTCATCTACATTGGTATGCTGAAAAAGCCATTTCTAGCAGAAAACAACTAAAGTGGATGTGGGCAAACGCAAATCCATAAAGTGGATCTGGTCAGTATCCATGTGAGTTAGATTAAAACCACTGCAGAGACATGGAAAGCTTTTCAGTACACTACCAAACTTTACCTTCTAACATTTGCTCAGATGCCAAGATGTATTAGAACTAGCATCCCCCAGAACCCTGGTGCTGGCAGCTATCAAAATGATTACTGTAAATCCATTTGACTGTCTATCTGGACTCGCCACAGCGGATCATAATATGGATTATTGATTTGGCATAGTCATTACATAGTCATAGAGTCAACACTCCTATTTTAAAGGGGCATCAGTCATGGCACGGTGGTTAGAGAGTTGGGATTGTGATTCTAAGAAACAATAGGTCCAGATTGCTCCCCTAGACTGTCTCTTAACGGCTCTTTGAGGATTGTGGCTAGGGCTGCCCACCGCACCAGGCATGTGTGCTCCCTACAGTGTGTTTCACCACAGATTGGGTAAAATGCAAAAGAATAATTCCTTTACGTGTAAAAAGTGGTGAAAAGTTTAAACACTAAAAATTCTAAATATTTATCCGTACTTGGAACCTACACTTTAATGTTCTGGTTTGTGCCGATCTTTGGCAATGCCGAGTTTAAAAACCAAGGGGTTCAGTGAGCAAAGTAAATAAAAACATTATTAATTAATGTATTTCATTAAATGATTCACTGCTGGGTCACCACCTTTAAACATTACTTAGCCAATCCACTACCAGATTTGGTTGATTTGTGCACGATAAACAAAGAAACCCTTAAAAGACATGGTAAGAACATGAATAAATCTCAAGACTATAACTAAACAAGAACATATTACTAAATATAAATAAGTTACGCTTGAGTTATAGATAAATCGAGAGTACTTTATTTACACTCAAAGGAAAATGTCTTTTATTTCTGGAGTTCTTGAATTATGTAGTCTAGTTGACTCTACGAACAGCATGAGTACAAACTGGCAGAGTCATGCCAGTTACGACAGTTATTACAGTGAATAGTCAAGGACATCCTCTCTGTACAGTCAGTAGTGCTGCAAATGGCAGGTTTCCTGTGTGGATCGGAGCTTACAGACTGGCTAAATGCTAACTCATGCAGAACAGTCTGGTTAGCAGTACTGGTAAGACCAGATCTGTGGATGTTGTTATGATGCACATGTGTGCGCTTATAGGTGAAGAGGTAAAACAGCTATGATCTATGAGAAGATCAGACTCGAAACTGGGGCCGCATAGCAATTCTCTTCACGTAGCACTGATTGAGAATCCAGTTTCTGGACTACGCACGATGCGTAAGAATCGATCGTAAACTACGTGCTGGAAGGGGTTCCGGCGTGGAAGAAGTGCACAGGGTTTGTGCTGGCTTTGCACGATCGGACCGAGTCGTTTTTGTTTTTTAAACAGCGCCCGGGTGGATGACAGCTGTTGGAGGCGCTACACCGAGCGATCTGGGGGGAGAATCGGGACGCTTCTGATGACCAGCGATGTGCTGCAGGTCCGAAATGCGCCTCGGTGGACTGATGACAGCGTTCCAGCCAATCGAGAGGAAACTTCAGACTTTGCTGTGCGCAGTGAGCCGACAGTAAGAACTGTCGGGTAAACAGGGGGTGAACCAGAGGCACTGCGCACCGGATCACGGACACGATTAAGTCGCGTCGAGTCGGTGTTATCGAGGTACGATCTGTTCGCTTTTGGGTGGCGGTGTTATTTACGCTCGTATGTGAGCGAACAACTGACAGACTGTTCCGGGGCGTCGCGTCACGTCTCGTGTACGGAGCCCCCCGGACCCCCGCACAGCTGAATCAGTGCTGATCGAAGCGGAAGGTGCAGTGCGTCTTCCGTCGGCACGTTTCGGACAAAGATCTGCACGAATCGGATCGTCCGATCGAGGGAATCCCATAAATCATTCAGATCTGGGAAGCGGCTTCGGGATTTACGAACATTGCGTAAGGCTGGAGCGCAACCTACTCCTCTTTATATCCGAACCGATCGGGTGACATTGCAGTCTTGGAAATTCTTTCCCATCCCACCCTGCAAGGTTTTAGGGACGTAAGCTTCCGCCTGAAAAAAAAAAAAGAATCAATAACTAAAAGCGAGAAGGTGGAGCGGCGTGCGTCGTACGTGGTGACGCAGTGGGATTTTTACGCGTGGTCGGCGTTTGGCCCCGCCCTTCCCGCCGTGACGGCGATGGGTCGGAAGCGGTGTGTCGGTGCAGATTGTTCGAAGATGGCGGCCGGCTGCTGCGGGGTGAAGAAGCAGAAGTTGTCGGGATCCCCAGGCTCAGGGGGTCCCGGAGGGGCGGGTAGCGGGGCAGCCGGGACCGGACACTGCGGATCGGACTTGGGGATTGGATCGTCGTCGACGGTCGTGGCCGGAAACGTGAATCGAGTGAACGGGCTCGGGGGTCCGGGGGGCAGCGGGACTAGCAGTAATAGTGGCGGTAGCAGCAACACAAGCACCGCTCTGTCCCCAAATCCCGGAGCTTATAACTCTACCGGACTGTCCCCCAATCTCAGCCCGGGACCGGGATCCTCCAGCGGGGTCAGGAAGATGGTCGTCTCGGCGGAGATGTGCTGCTTCTGCTTCGACGTGCTTTATTGCCATCTGTACGGTTACCAGCCTCCCCGCACACCCAGGTTTACAAACGATCCCTAGTAAGTAGCAACATGGCTAAGCTAACAAACTAGCCACTGTGTCTGTTATTCCGATCAATTCAAACCTTTCTTACTGATTTAGCTGAACGATACTAATAATAGGAAATTATTATTATTATTAAACACTCATTATTAATGTTTATTTGGTTTTGCACTTCTCTGGAGTTACTTTATGATTCGCCCTGACACAAAAACAAGCATTAAATTAAACCAAGTTTACATTTATATCCATAAACCAGTGCTGTGTAACGCTTTAACAAATCAAATCATGTTTAAAATGAAAACTGTTATTCCGACATCTGAAACTTTGTGTTCTTAACTCAATTTAGCAGTCATTTGTTCATAAATGTTCTCTGTACCAAACGATAAATTACTATCGAACTGTTTTATTTTCCACCACTGACTAATCTGCTTTTTATGCACCGCAATTTAATCTAAATATGTTTAACTCAAATATGTTTAGCAGCTATTGACTTCTTTTAAGCCCCGGGCTGTGTTCCAAATCCGACCGAACACACTACACAGTCGATAGCGGACACAAATACTGGTGCGCTACATAGACACACTATTTAGTACACTAACGTACTATTTAAAACGCATCCCATAAACCGTTTTAAATCAGCTTTATATCGGGTCTAAGTCTTAAACAAACCAATATATACCGGTTTATTTATTCTGTTTCTCGTGGTTTAAAAAACAACCAACAAACGTAACAGTAAATGTGTTTTCTGAATCATTCATCATTATTGACACAATACTTTGGCACCCCCATAAGCAAACATGTTTTTGGGATCCTAGTGAATTTTATTTTTAATTGAGAAATTATACAATAAAAACCTACACAGGCTTTTCTTTGAGTAATCAGCCTCATGAACTTTTATGCAACGTTATATCAAATCTGTTTTACTTGTAGAGAAGACGATCATTATTTACTTTATTGCATTTGAAGTTTAAATTATTTAGTATTACCAGGATATTAAACAGATGTAGGTGTTATTTAAAAAGACATTTAAAAAAAACATTGTTTTTACTATCAGCGAGCTAATTCAGTAGTTAAGTCGTATGATCGCTATGACCCGGGTTGCGTCCTAATCTGCTATGTAGACACTACACAGTGTACACTCGATACATTTACTTACTAGTGCGAGTTAGACATTCTAGTTATTAGTATGTTATACGGATTGGAAGCGAGCCTAAGACAAACATTTCACCATTTTCACACATGAAAGCAAGATTTGTGGAGAAAATCATGGCCCCGTTAAATACTAGATGTTAGTGTGCATTATGGACTTTATATTGGCGTTTATACTTTGTATTCACACAAACGTGCGTTTGTTGTGTGTTTTTAAGCATTACTAGTGCTCTGTTAGCCACTAAATGTTTGTTGTCACCAAGTCATTGAATGCTCACTTTGGTATTGAACGTGTGTGCTAATATACAGTTTATTAGTATGTTGTATAAAAATATATGGTATAAATATGTTATATATAATATATGTTATATAGTTTAAAGCTTTAGGGTTTTATCATAGTGCTTTAAGTAAGTAAACCAGTCTGCTTATTGAAACAAAGCCACAGTGTTTTGACAGGCATACTGAAGTAGTCAGTCAGGTCCAAATTGTATTATGTAAACTTTTAAATACTTAAATACAAGCCATGACAAGTTGACTTATTTGTACTTCCTGCACACAGCCATTCATAAAATCTTTGAATGATTCGCTTCATTTAATTTTATTTTCAGTTGTTAGCAGATGCTTTTCTCCTAACAGACTTGCAATACTAAACGGACAGTACGCAGTTTAAACAATCAAAGGTTTCAGGGCTTTGCTCAGGGGTCCAACAGTGACTGTTTAATTACTGTTTCAGTGCTTTAACCGCTGGTCTACAACTGCCCTATTTTACTTGATTTACTGAAATGAATGACGATTTGTATAAATTTGTGCTTTATTCAAAAGCATAGATTTTGGACAGATTTCAAGATTTGTGAAAAAAGAAAATGTTAGTTATATTTTTGGTATTTTGTAATCTTGTAATGGTAAATACAACACAGATCTCGGTTATTTTATACACACGATATGTTATTTTTTAAATTTTATTATCGAATATTAAGATGATATTGGGTGTTTAGTGTATTTGCACAGTATGTGTCTTACTGTGATCCTAAATAGGATTAAGCAGTGGTTAAACTAGATGATGTATGTATGGACATTTTAATTATAACATATTTAATGCTATATTTTGGGTCCTACTATTCATCACCCTAAAAATAACAGCTTTCCTCAAATCTTGCTTTTTTATTTATTTAGTTCTGCTCATTTGTATGTTTTTTCATTGAAAAGTTGAATTTCCCCTGTCGATGTTAATATTTTGTTATTAGCTTTCTGCAGCCCATTGTAATAACACTTGTCATTTGTTTTAACCTCTGACAGTACTTTGAAATGCACAGCACTCTGCAACCGTTTGTAGTTAGAGAGTAAAACTGAACTATAGTCTTTCCACATTCCTGTACTTGGACATGTTTAACATTTTAAAGTCTATAACATTTTAGAGTCTTATAATGATTTACTTTTAACCAACTGACCTGCAACAATACTTCCTGCATCTCTGTATTAACTGTCTGTCATTTAGTCTTCATCTTCATGGAACAACTATAGAGTCATGGTGTTATTTCTTGTCGGGCAAATATTGGTTTGGAGCCATTATTGCCTTTTCGTGTCATGTTCTTCCAGTTTAGAGTACTAAAGACTTTAGTATTTAGTCAGTCTTTTATAATATCGCACGTCCCAGTCTAGATAGTGCTTTACATTTAAATAAGCCTCTTGATTTGCTCTTGAGAAATCGCTGTAATCATTAGGGTGCTCACTGGTGCATTTTGGCAATTATTGCTTTCAGATTAGTGATATAAATTTTCTACAACTGGTGTGTCAGTTTCACATTTATGTAAATAATTACTTTTGTTATTGACTTGATCTTAGTAATATTGAGTCCAAAGATAGACCCAGATAAACCGGACATTTGCGATAAAAACACGGCTGGCATGGTGCCAACGGTTTGTGCATTGGTTTGAATCACTTACTGGAACATTTTCTACTTATAACAGACTTGTACATAGTAATGTATCTAATTAATTATTTGTACACTGTCAACATTTCTCCATAAGTCAGTTTGACCTCACCAACTAATCATGTTGCTTAATCAGACTGATGATAAATGCTTACACAACACAGACACTACAATTCTCTGGGTCCAGGTTCATCTCAGATGAACAGAAGGAAAATAGAATTGTGTGCAGTGGTCAGACCGATCCAATCCAAAATGAAACAATACTCAATTTCTTGAAGAAAAAGGTGTCTTGGTCACACAAAAGCATCATACGTGTATAAAATAACACTTAAAAAGGCTACTTTTATTTTTAGCTTTTTTAAAAACTGTAATTGATTAAACATGTGACTTTAGGTAAATGATAGTAAACATGCCTATGCCCCATCACTAGTGAATGGTTTGCATTAAATCCAGAATGTGGTTGTATTTACAAAATGGCGTTATGTCTTCTGAATACATCAGAGATGTCTGTATTTTGAGAGATTGTTACGGTTTCCACAAATTAAAATTTTGCTGAAATCTACAAAATGAACTTTGATGAGGTGAACATCAGGTAGCAGGTAGGGTTATGAATGGCCATGACATTTTGTTGCCAGAGCACGGTTTTTGATACTGACTGATAAAGTACATAGAGTAAATATCTGAGGGATGAATTAGTAGCTAAATAGATTAGAGCTATCCAACCATCAAGATCATGTGGGTGTCTTAGCACCAGGATAGATTATATGACTATTACTAAAGTTGAAGGATCTGCTGGTATCTTGGTGCCTTAAGTGATATTCTGTGTCCATATCTTTTCTGATTTAAGCAATTTTGAAAAAATCTGGTCATCCGATGATCAATAATGCAAGACTTCTGCCTATATATGTAGGGGTATAATGTACACACTTCTCAATTGTATACTGATAAATTAAATTGAGATTTAATGCAAATTACCATGCTTTCTTTTACTTTCTATAAATCTAGACCTCCTTTACTTGGCAACCTGACAATTTACATCAACCATGTAAGTTGAATAATGCCAATGCCCTCAGCCATTCATCATGTGGTGCATTTTAAAATCCCAAACAATATGACAACATTAAGTAACTTTTTCCTTTGGGAAATACTAAAATGCTTCTTGTGGAATTAGAAATGTGTTGAATATAAGGATGTGGCTTCATTCTGTACCAGATGCAGAGAACAAGTTTTCTTATGCTACTTTAAACAATAGCAACAGAAACTCTTTTCCCCATAACTCTTCCTTGTATCCATATCGATGATTTTTAACACTTCCTTTTATTGAACTTTAACAGTTCAATAAAAGTGGGATGACCTCATGGAGTCATGGAAATCTGACCAAACTACGATCGTAAAAGTATGTTATATTTGCGTTTTATGGGTTCAATATGGGTTGCTCCTAGTAGGCGTTTAGATGGAGGTAAAGTGAATGGATCTTATCCCATATGCAATCCTGTTTGGCCCATCAACAATTTGCATATTTTCTATCACTACGGCCTGGTTTGTCCAAACTACTAAGAGTAGCCAATTGCAATAATTGAGGGTGCGTACATACAGTATGATCATTTGTCACCAAGTGTGGGACCCACCAAACAATAAAGAACTGTGAACATCAGACAGTTAAAAAGGTTTGTATTTCCTTTTCTTTCTTTTGTCTGTTGAGGCCGTTGATTTATTGACCACATTTGCATTGATGCGGTTACTTATCTTGCTTGTACATTGCTAAAACCTAGTCTAGGCCCATTGAAACCATGAGATCATGGTAAAGTGAAAGATAATGAAGGTTATTTTGGTTGTAATCACAGCTGGACTGTAGACCTTGCTGCTAGCTATTGTGTTCTGCTGTGTTCCGTCTTTCAGCAATTTATGCAGTGGCCATTTTGGTCCTGTATCTTGAAAAGAAAAAGGAGATACATCCTTTTATGAATTTTTTTCAGTTTTGTCTCTTTATAGAAAATGGTTTAATAGTCATTGAGTCTGAATTTGAAAAATAAAACATTTGCACATTCATTTGTAATTCTGCAAAAAATTCTGTTCATTATTATATTATGCTTTTATACATAAGTGTTCTTTATCATGCATAACATCTGAGCTGCTTGGTCAGAATAGCTTTTATTTTATTACAATATAATATAATATATGCAAATATGATTCACATTTATTACATCAGTTTAAAATATTTGAGTTAATTGTGAAGGCCCAACTGTAGCCTGATAGTGGTGGGGTGTGAATCTTCAGTTTACTAAAGCAGTGAATTCGTTCTCGGCAGCCAATTTTTTCCTCTTTCACTCTAACATGTTCTCCCTTGCCGCATCTATAAATCTTCTGTTTGGTTTGATTTAACTCTGATTGCTTCTCTGCATATAACCCAACCATCTCAATAGCCTTTTCCTAAGTGTGTTTACAAACCGTCCATCAATACGTCATGTTGTATATAACATGAGGCAAGGTGTTTTCTCACATTTCTTCCAGTAATACCAGACGTCTTTGGTTTATATTCGGTATGTAGTGTTCAGTGGCAAAGTATATCTAGCTTGTAGCTAGATACACGTCACATGACTACTTTCTCAGTCCATATGGGATCTCCAAAATTAGCCTTCTATTTTTGTAATACTCACTGGAAGCTTAAATCTGACTGTCTACGATAGTTAGGTCTTCCTTTCAAGCATATACGTTGTAACATATGTATGTTGTATATAATCGTGCACACTGAAATATATAAATGTTGCTTTACTGGAGACTTTAAGTGATGCCACGTTTGCATGGTTTGCAACAGAACAAAGATAATGCTCTTATCTGATTATTACATGTTAATTGCATCATATTCGTCTTTCTGTGCTGGGTCAAATAAATCCAGCTGCAATATTCTAAGTGGAATACTGAAATAGGTGTTTGAGTAAAGTGTGTGTATTTCTTTTCTTTAAACAGAATGAAATTAAATGCCAGTTATACAATTACATGAAAGCTATATTTATGAGTGTCTGTTATTTATTAAAATAATGTATGCAGTTCAATTGCTGATGTAGGTGCAATTTTTGCAAAACAATTCTGAAATTGTTGTGGCTGTGGTGTTGCCCGGTGTGTTACTGGTTTGTGTTTATTTGGCCTGTGTTAGTTTAGTAATCTAAAACTATGATCTCTGTGTTTCTCTTTTACTATTAAAATACACGACTCTTACTCTTAAGTACTTTAAATAAAACACTATCTGTGATTTGCTTTGCAATCTAAGTAATGAATGCTCTTTAACAAATTTCAAGGTAGGTTCAAACTATGCACAGCAATTTTAATTTAAGCCTTCTTTTGCAACTTTGTCTCATCAGTCAGAAGTAAACAGCTGTAGCGCCCTGTGTGGTTAAAAGTAAATAACGATTTATCAAGCATAAATTTAAATTGTGCCAGACGTGAAACGATTCTTATCTGATCTGTGGTGCGTTGTTACATTAGTGTTTATTTTTCTTTGTTGATTTTCTGCCTCATTCACAAGATAAATCAAAGGTCTGCTGAAAATGTTAGATGTTGAGTACTTCAGTTTGCAGCTGCGATGAGGGTTTTGACCTAAATCTGCTTGTGGCCTCACCGTATTCTTCAATAACAAATGTTTTTTCTACAGATGGTCTTTCAACAGATGTTTGTTGTCTGTTTTCAGGCCAACCTGAAACCCTGAATGACTTGTGAAAGCAGACTGATCACTGATGTATTACATCCAATTAAAATGTTTGGCTTTAAACACCTTGCCAGATGTCATTTCTGCCTTCCTGTCTGAGATTCTGATTAATTGGATGCATAGAAATCTGTGAGATTTAGTCAGAAGTTCCTGTAATATCCCAGATTGCTAGGATGGCTTTTTCCTAATGGCCCAGTAAGAGGCTTTCCTGGGAACTGACACTCTTATCTGCTATAACCCACATTCTCCTAACCAACTTCAGCTGACAGTATGGAGAAGTCTTTTATGCTTACACACACAATATAGTTAGATTTAGGAATATTGAAATTTGATCATTATGGATGCAAAATTAAAACATCTCCATGAAATTCTTTGCACAAAATTATTCTTACTTGGAGTACTAGTTATATTTGTTTTGTGGTTTTGGACATATCACTTAGGTCTTAGGTCACATACCCTGTGTTTATGCTGTTTTAGGAAATGCTCAAGGTCTTTATGCATAGCCATAAATGCATTACTATCAGAAAATATACGCTGTAGGACAAACATTTAGCAGCTATTAGCTTTTGCCAATGCTATTAATAGGTCAACACATAAACTTTAACTGAACCTTTACCATGGAAGTTAAAATGACTCGTTTTTGCTGATGCTAAAATATTTTAGTGACTGATTTTTCATAGATCCAAAAACGTTATTAATTTATATTATTACAAATACACGCTAAAGAGAATTTTGCATAATATGTCTTCTTTATGCTTCCCGGAGAAATTTATCTATGGTTAAATCACCTTTTAGTGTGTTAAGTTGTCCAAGTTGTGCCATGCTTTCTTTTAATTAATGATGACCCTATCAATCAGCCAGCAGAGATCATAGTTAAAATAGTTAAAAAGAGTGTCTGTATGGTTTAAAAACACATTTCTGTATTCACAACAGCCCAATCTTTTTTATGGGCTCGTTTTTAATTTATGTTTACGTTTTATTCAGCTTCCATTCTGGGACATATATTTTTGTTCTGGTTGCTTTAATGTGCATATTTACAGTATATTGATATCGTCTCTTTTATACCAGCTCATATCAACAAACTGAGAATTTGGTAAATTTCATAAAGTTTGCAGCACAGTGACTGAAGGTAAATATTATTATTTGTAAAAGCATCTTTATTGTTCTTATTCTATCAGTATTTGGTGTTACAACACCAGATAATCACAAATGCTGTACAGTATTTTCATAAATAATAGAATGAAATGTCTACCTGATTCCCAGTGTCTGTTGCATTTCATCATGGATCATTGTCCCATTTTTAAGGTGGCAATGTATGTGCCTTGTCATAGGCAAATTACACAATCTATCTGTAGGTTAATGTAGTTAGATTTTCAATTACCTAATGGCTTTTGATAAATATTTCGTTTTCATGTGATATTTCCTTCCAATGTATTTTTTTAATTAGCAAAATGTTCTTATTCCTATGGGCAAGCCACCAATTCCAAAGCACAGCTAAGAACTGAACTGAAAGCTGTTGATGGCCTGGTTTTTCTTTATTATTTTTCATTATCCTATGTTAATATTGAAGACTGAAACAACTCGCTGCTGACTGAGATTGATTTGCTTGTCATACTGACTGAGTGAAGAGCTGAGTTGAGAATACTGGAATGAATTATTTATGTCATCTGTAAACCCATTCGGATTAACACAAGTATGTTTGTTGCTTCTGAAAGGTAAAGTAACTGAGGTCTGTTATGAAAATCATGACCGCATAGCCCATCCATTTCACTAATATGCCACTTTTAATCCATTTGTTGTTGTTTAATGTCTGCACAAATTAGTTGTTCTGGGAGTGACTGAGTTAAATAGATGTTGTGTTTCATGTTTAAATGGTTTTCCAAACATGCTAATGTGGCGAATGAAGTTATATACTATTTGTCTTCTGCTGCTGGAGAGGCAGTGATTGCAGTTGAAGAAATAATATTGCTGCTCATGCATCCTCTGACCTGTTTTGGGGTTTTTGCTGATTTTTTTTAGCTTTGTATTCTTAGCACATGTCGTACTGAAACCTCTGACAAATAAGTCCCTAAACAGTGTTACGATTCCACCCACTTGGGTGGGTTGGACTATCTCTGCTAGATAGTGCCCAGATGTACGATGGCAGCGCTGAGGTCTAATCATTTTGAAAAGTCTTAAGCTAAGTGATGCTAAAGTATTAAGTGCATTACTCATAGGTAAGTGCAAAGGCAAGCTTGCAAGCGCCACTTCACTCCACAGGAAACACCAAAAGCGCTTTTACCACATCTTGTGTGAATGCCTAAAGGCATCAAAATTCTCACACAATGTGTGGCTGTGAACTTTCTCTACAGAGTTTCTGCTTAGATTGACATGTACCTCCCAAATTTACTAACTATTACAGCACATGCAGTTTTAGTGAAACGTTGAGTTTAGGATTTCAACTTCATGACCAAGCATATGAAGCTGCAAGTGATGCTGAGTTTAGTGAAAGTCAATATACATCTCTGGAAAATATAAGACATTCAAATTGTCAGTTTCTGTTTTACAATTTGTGGTAGTATGTATATGATTGATTGTTTTTTATCTATAAACTGCAATAAGATTAGTAATAATGTAATATCTGTGTTGTTAACAAAACCGGACTGACAGAAGTCCCTTTAATGGGAGTCAGGAGTCTATTTCCTTGCCTATCTTTGAAGAAGGCAGATATCTCATCCATCAGCAATGCTTTCTGTCTTTTGGAGTAGATGGATAGATGCTATTACATTGCATGAATGTCAGAGAGGCAAGACGCAGACCAGACTAGCAGTGGAGAAAGAACATTGATTTTAATCTAGCTGGCTATCTCTAGTTTCACAAAAGCATGGTCTGGTCTATTGACTTCCTGTAAATTCTCGCTGTTCATTGTAAAAATCATTTTCAAAATTGCACATATTTAAGAGCAGAAAATATATATAAAAAGGATTGCTTTGATGCTTTGTTTTAAGTCAAGTCAACTTTATTTATTTAGCGCTTTTTCCAATAGATATTGTCTCAAAGCAACTTTACAAAATGCAGGTCGAACATTCTTTAAACCATCTACGGGATGCCCACGTGGTGCCCACGGGCCTGTTCTGCTGCATATTTTGCATATTGATATTTATTTGTTTCCTACCTTGTTAAATTATTGTTGCAAATTATTGTGAGAAATCATTTGCATGATCAGCATCTTCACATAGATGAATATCATTAATTATTAATAGTAACATGTAATTAAAGGTTATAAATTAGTGATTTCACAAGTGTGTATCAAACTGTCCCTTCACATTAGTTGGTACCCAAAAAGTAGGTCTCAGTTTCAAAAAGGTGACCCATGGTGACCCATGATCTACAGTTTAAAGTGAATATTTTGCCCTATGTGAATACTTACCCTATGGGAATGGTTACTTAACGGGCATCATTCCGGCTAACAGCATTCTAGGCTGTTCCGTTTTTTAATTGTTTGTTAGTTTGTAATTTGTTAGTTTGTAATTTTATTATTAATACTCTTAATTTTAATAATGGTTTGTAATATAATGTAATAGTAATTTACACCATCGTTTAAATAGGGACAGTTTCAGACAGTGGTTACTTTGCGGTTAAGGTATTGAACTTGTAACAATAAGGTTGCCAGATCAGGTCAGTTGGGCAAGGCATTAACCTTTAATTGCTTGAGTTCGTTTCAGTGATTTGTATCACATCATTTAACAAATTGGATGATTTTTTCAAATATCTTTGAATGAATGAAACTAAGAGGATAAGGGGAGTTTTTAGACAGGGTGAAGAGAAGGTAACTGCCATCACACAATATCAGCGATGTCTGATAATGTGACATATCGAGTCTGTGAAGTTCAGCCCACAGAGACATATTTGACTGTGAGGCTACAAAGGCCACTCATGCCAGTGGTTAGACCATTTTTGCTATTGGTTCAGGTTTTCCTCTCAGGGTGCAATTGGTTTTGCAATTGCGTTCAAATAATTTCATGAACTAAGTACATACACGGTACATACATAGTACAATCTTTCTATGTTGAATAGAAGGATAGTACTAACGTTAGGTAGTGCATCTGGGAGTATTTATCATCAAACCAAAAACGGTTTCTC
The DNA here is from genome assembly GCA_028566735.1 of Ammoglanis amapaensis. NCBI lineage: Eukaryota > Metazoa > Chordata > Actinopteri > Siluriformes > Trichomycteridae > Ammoglanis > Ammoglanis amapaensis. The sequence continues at coordinate 2,855,261 of JAOUQU010000015.1, read as the reverse complement.
AATGTCCCAAATGCAGAGAGACTGAGGAGAAACTGAATTGAGTACTTTCTGTATCTGGTATGATGTATTCACCTTATTAAAGGACTAAGCGTGTAAGAGGATTTAGAATTCTACCTATTTGACATTTTCATTCTGGTTAATGGATTAGGACATTTTTGGCCTGAGCAAGCAAGGTGATATTTATTCTGTGCTTGAATTACAAATTGTACATGTTCCTATATTTTGACTGATAAGTACACCAGTTCGAGTTTGCTTAGTGATGGAGCTTTGCTGCTATCCACAATTCATTAAACAAATCAATGACTCCTTGTGGAGTGTCTGCTCAGCTGAAATAACAAACTCTTTGACCCCTGTTTACAGGTATCTTCTCTTTCTCAACTTTCTCAACCTAACCTCACATAGTTGAATTACCGCTATCCCATGAGTCAGCTGTGTTCCCTACTTTGAAATTTTAGAGGCCTTGACAACAGGCCACTAGGTTGTTTCCATCGTTATTCATCGATATTCATTCTCAGTGTGTAAGTTTATCCTCCCTGCATATAATATGCCAGTCTCTAGGTAAGCTATTCACATTAAGCACCAAACCAGTCCTGCTGCTAAGAATTTCAAACAATAGCTTTTGTCTTACCTTATGGATCTTGGTCCTTTCTGTTTTCTGTCGTTACCCCTGACAGCTTCACCTTTCTTTATTCAGTAGTAGGGTGGCTTGGTGGTTAGAATGTCACCTCAATATTAAATGCACCCAGTTCTGAGTTTATGCAGAATCAATCCGGTCGTTTCTGAGCTCGATTGTACAAATACATAAATTCTAATTAGAGAGACAAGCAGTGTGTGTATGATAAGCTTTTTTATAAACTAATTTATAAAACTGTGTTTAAATCCTAATCCTATTAAGTAAATACTAATCGAAGAGGTAACATTGCATCATGAGCCTGTTGAAAAATTGCCTCAGGTGTGTCATCGGCTATTCGTTTAAGCTGAATCAGTTTTTACTTTAAATAGCACTGGCATCTTTCACGTTGCCTAGTTGACGGTACTGCAAAGTTGCTAGGTGGTGGATTGATTATTTGTATAATCTATTTCTAAGTTTGATTTGTGTTAAAAAGTCGGTTTCAATTTAATAACACAATGTCCAATGTGTCTAGCATTGTATAGCAAAGTGTGTACCTACTTTTGAAACAAAACCCAGTGTTTTTGATCATTATGCATTGTGGAATATATTGTTCCATTTCTATTTCAAAGTCTGTGTCTAATGTATGTGTTGGACGATCAGTAGACACTAGCCACACATGATTAAAAATGTATGTATTTCTTATACTTATTACTAATTTCAGGGAAAATAAAAAAATTGGCTAGGACTCATTTGAAAACAGCCCTATTTACTGTAATATTAACAGAAAGGGTAATTCATGCTAGCAAGCTGTAAATGCCAGAAAGAAATGACTGCAATATATAAAACCGATTCTGTTATTGTCTGACCCCAGTCATACTTTTTTGAAATCTACGAATAAAAGGACGAGGTTTACACAAAACCTGATTAATAATAATATGAATACAAACAACAATAACTTGTTGGACTCTCCGATGATTCCCAGATTGTTCAGTATAAATGATTTTAATGTTTGTATGCAATTTAATATAGGTAGTCTTTTTCTTATACTTATTCCATTATATATACTTACATTATTAATTCAGTTTTAAAAGTGTGCAAACTGAAAACCTTTATCAGTAATAAATACATGTTAGGATACCCTCAGTTTTAAAGGCTGGAATGGATATCCTGTGACTTATATTTAATGTCCCAGCCAAAGCACTCAGCTTGTTCATGAGAATTTAAAACTGGGCCAAAGGTTTTGAAATCTGATACTACAAGCAGTGAAATGGTGCTATGTGGACTAACATGTTGTTTCCAGTGATAATTCAAATGTATCCCAAAGGTGTATAAGGCACTTTGTATAAAGGACAAGTTTCAATATAGTGATGTAAAATTTGTGTGAACAAACAATCTGAATTCTGTCAACAGTTTTGGCAGAAATCATCGTCGTCTATTTTCACTGAAACACACCAAAAAATATCTAAAAAACACAAAGAAAGGGCGATCTGTTAGTTGGTCTCTTCATAGTTATTTGGAAGTGATCTTGGACCAGAAATAATCAAGTTAATCTCCTTATGACTTAGAGCTTACTTTATTAACACTTTAAATTAATTAAAGAAAATTTCCTGAAAGGTTGATGCACTGTGTATAATGTATGTTTGCTTTCTACTCTAATAACATTCCTGTGCTAAAATGCACTGTGATATGCTGACCATGCGTCATCTGTCGGAGCAGATTTCGCTTGAGCGCTTTGGTTTTTAGATGATTAATCAGAATGACCTCTACATGATGATGAATGTCGACATGCTGTGAGGTTATTCGCATATGCTGAAGTGATTTTTTTGCTATTTTCATACTCTCAAGGTTCTTATGACACAAAGATTATTCTAGTAATTTAATAAAATTATACTTGGGCAGTAATCTGATCAGACAGCTTGTATCAAACTCCGTAGTAAATCAGTAGTCTGATTATTAACCAGAAACTTGCCTTTCATGTAGCTATGTAATGTCAGTATGTGCAGACTGGGAGGCGTCAGTGGTCTGCCATTGTAATTCAGATAGCATATAATGTGTGATTTAGCCTTTAGCCTTGCAATTTGGAAACTGGTTCTGGTTTTGCAGGCTCCATGAATACCAATGAAATAGCCTTGGATTAAGTTTGAACACTGAAGCTTGTTGGGTGTACTTGAATCCAACGCATAATGAAAAGCACAACCATTAAACACATTTTAGCATGGCCGATTTGTACAAAACTGATTTATGGTTTCCGTTCCACTGGATTTGATTCTTTGCCCCAATTGAGAAGAGCGAGACTGTTAGATAAGCTCGTCTCCTACTACATGTGTTCAGTAATCACACACTTTTTCACTCGTACATGTTGAGTTCACATGCCGATTAGCTTTTAATCAGCATGTTGCACAGAGAACCACTCTCTGATCAGTACCATTCCAAGACGCCACCAACTAGCCAGTAGCTTGCACCGTCATTAGGCATCACTAGCCAGCTCGGACTATTCTTTACAAAAAAGTCAATCATTTTTCATTATGAAAACTCAGTAAATATTACTGAAGTTTGGCTATAAAGTGTATATGTGGCGCTGCAATTTATTATTCCGGTCGAAGAGCGTCATTGTAACATTGCAAAATTGAAAAATATTTATGTATTTCTCCAGCCACCCAAATTACATTTTCATCTGTTGCACGGTTTTAAGTGCTCTGCAAAGTGTTTCGTGTTCAGCTGGTAGTGCCATGACTTACAAAAAGCTTATAGGTACCCGAAATCCATGAAATAGAAAACTCTCCCATATGTTTGAGCATACCTCACATTCCAAATAGCTTCTATGTCTAAGTGAAGAAATTGGTAAAATCTTCCGAAATTGGCCGATAAATTCTATCGGAGAGAAAATTGTCTTATATAATTCGATACTATTGCATAATGTAAATAACATGTAGGGACAAAGCCTGCTTTTCAGGTGCAGCAACACACGTGAGTTTTAAAAGAGGAACCACATTTGCTAAGAAAACTGCTGATGAACACCTTGCGTTCTCACCCAATAGTGTGTATCATAAAAAGATAGTAACATTTATAAAGTTGTGGCATTTTACAACAATGGACACGGACATTTACCGAATACATTAAACTAGAACTTATTTGATTACCATGTTAAACCAATAGCCTAAGTACTGCTGAATTTAAAGTACTGTATTGCTATAGGTAGACACTCGATGTTCGTTGTGCTTAAAAAGTTGTATTGAGCCAGACCTTATGTTGTATTTTGTCTAGAATTACTTAACAGAACAGAATTTATTGTTTAAAAAATTAACAATTGAATACCAAAATAATTTACCAAGCTGAAAGCCAGTATAATTCTTATTTTCTATAAGAAAATATGGCTATATGGTAGCTCATTTGAGTAGTATTGAGCTAGTGGTAGCTCAGTTCAGTCATAAAAGAAGGTCCCGGATTCAATTTTCCGGTGGTGCAGTTTTTGTGGAGCTAGTGTGTTCTTTTCATATCTGCATGTGTTCCCTATGGGTAGCAAATTGTAAATAGAAATTTGTCCAGTACTGCGTTTGACTTAAGTGGATGAATCGTTAATCACCCATTCTGTCATAAATGTAACCTGACGGTGTAAAACTAATAAATATTAGTATAAAATCTCAATAAATGACTAAACACATACATACACGAAGACTATACATTTTTCTTATTCCATTGCTCTCTGTGAAGCTGAATTTGTGCCCATTTAGCTGTTTAAACTTGATACACTCATTGCCAGTTGTGTCCTCATTGTGACGTGCACATGCTTAGCACAACGAACAGCAGCTTTTCCTCTCACTAAATTTTTCTTGATGTTGAATCATCAGTATAAAATGAAGTGAATGATTTGTGAATGTGCAGCAGCTGCTATTTTTGTGTGTAGAGATTACACTCGCTTTGAAAGTGTAATAAAATGCTGTGTATGATGTTGAAGTAATAGCTTTGTTTGATATTCTAATTTGTGGTTTCTGTGTTTTTTAACAGCCCACTGTTTGTCACTTGGAAAATCGGCCGGGACAAGCGGTTGAGGGGTTGTATAGGTACATTTTCTGCCATGAACCTGCACTCAGGACTCAGGGAGTACACCCTTACCAGGTATGATATGTTTTTCATATGTTGTCATATGGTTATTATTATTTTTTATATGGCTTATGTTACAATTACATCAATAAAGTAATTACCAATGACCTTATTAATTGAAAAGATTATTACTACCGGTTTCTTCATTAAACAATTCCTTAAGTCTAAAACCACAAATGTACATAATTATAAGTATATGTTTGTCTACTAATGATTTCAACCATGTATATTGTAGTGCTGCTAGTGTTCCACTTACCTTATATACTGATCAGGCACATTTGGATTGGATTGCTCCCTATTTTTGTGCCAAAGGCATGTTCTAACATGTCTGTACTGTGTATTCTGACACTTCTCTATCTTAGGCCTTTTGCTTACCTTCTGAAGCCTCTTAATGGATTATCTGGGCACGTTTTTTTTTTTCTTCGTGTAAACGGAAACTCTGAAAATGGAATAAAACTTAATTAATTGCCACATGAAGACGAAGCTAAACTGAACAGATTTCTATGTTTTGTCATTTAACCATGCCATTCTTGTATCTATAAGATAAGGCATCAAATCAGTCACATCAGCACACCTGGGCTCTGACTGGAATCTTGCATTCAAGTTTTGACTTCTCAGTTATTCCATTACCTTGGAAGGCATTTTAATCATCCACAGCCGCAGCCTTAACCTTTAAAAGTATTCGATTCGGATTATGAATAGAGTCTAATATTCAGCAGTAAATCACGGCTTGCATGGATTTAACCCTGACTGCAAAGATCTATCGGTTACAGAAAAGACAAGCGAGAGTACATTTAGACCTTTGGTAAAGTAATTTTAAGATTTAATCTCATCAAGTAAAGGCTAATGTAAAAGAGGAGGGGTTGTGAGATATTAAGAGTAGGATAGTAATAAAAAGGATAGTAAAACAACAGCCTTCATCAGCTTAAACACGGCTGTTTGAGGCTGCAGTTTGTCTGGTTTCAAAACAAGTTCTTATGGTGGAGCTTCCTAAATTTCTCTCATAACCCTTAACTGTTATCTAACAGCATAATTTCGGTGCACGCATGCGGAGGGAAAGACTAACATAATGAAAAATGTGAGGAAATCGAATTGCATTTATAGTTGAGTAAGCATTGCAAATTGAAAACACACAAATGCAAACTATCCCAAAATGTTTTTTTTGTATTTTATTTTATTAAAAATGAACTTTTAAAATGTTTAAGTACTTAACTATAGTTATTATCAGAGTAGTCCACAAATTTTGCTTCAATTCTTTTGTACTAAACAAAAACAAGTTTGTATTGCAGAAAGGGATAAGAAATCCATCCATCCATCCATTCAAGTTGTGTAACCAAAACTACTCCAATTAATTTATTTCACTTCATTACTTTTACACAGCACATCAACACACACAATTTGATCTTTCAGTACTTGTGAATGTGCAATTTAGGACATGCTTTCATTCAGCCGTAATCACTTCTCCAGTTTATTCTAACAAAAAGATCAACATGCTTTCCAAGAGCAGAGAAGGTCGTCTGTGATTTCAATTGGTAATGAATCGTGTAGTGTGAAACTCCAGTTGCCAATTGGTCATGCAGTGTGAATGCCACACAGACTCAAGATTACAAGAGTCTAAGTAGTGTGGTGCGAACAATACAGCGAGCTGTGAAAAATCATAGAGCATTTTTACATGTACATTTTCAGTATTTAGCATATGCCTTTATCCAAAGCGACTTGCACTTACAACAGAACACCATTTTGAGCAATTAAGGGTTATGGGCCTTGCTTAGGGGCTCAACAGTGGAAACTTGGTTGTAGTAGGGATTGAATGCGCAACCTTCTCATCTCTGGTCCACAAATCCATCACAAATGCTCATGAATTACGTAGAGCCCAGCTCCGCAGAAGTACCATACTTTTGCAGTGACATTAAGGCATGCTATTATATAATTGCAGAATTAATATGGTGTCTCATTAGATTAATTTACTTAGTAAATATTAGGGCTGTCCACAACCAAGGATTTTGTTGGTCGACCAGTGGTCGTCATTTACTCCAACTAATCGACTAATAGTCGACTAAA
>JAOUQU010000015.1:2821161-2833502 GCA_028566735.1 Ammoglanis amapaensis | reverse complement strand
GTGTGTGTGTGGGTGTGCGTGTGTGTGTGTGCGTGTGCGTGCGTGTGCGTGCGTGTGTGTGTGTGTGTGTGTGTGTGTGTGTGTGTGTGCGTGTGTGTGTGTGTGTGTGTGAGAAGTCTTGTCTTGCTGTGGTTAAAAACCGAACCAGAATGTGATTTAAAATAAAATGCTGCTAAAATAATGAGAAGTAACAATTTGGATTGTCAATTAAAATATTGCAGAGTAGTCATTTTTGCACTACCATGATGCTAATGACAATAATTCTGCCACGAATATAAAGAAGTTAATATGGCAAACCCCAGTCTACTGTACACACAAGATTTGATGAATATAGCATTCCATTCTCCCCTTTTTAGGTACCGTAGCGAAAAGATGACTATGAGCTACGCGGAGTACATCGCCCATCGTCAGCACCATCACTACCAGAATGGCATTGGGCACCCTCTTCCCCCTTACAACCATTATTCCTGACAGCGAGCCGCATGACCAGTCACTGGACCTCTCCGCGGACCTCTTCCCGGGAGAGCCTGCCCCCTCATGGTCTAGCTATCTCTACTACTGTACCATTTTATGATGATAGTTTCCGTTGCCATGCTAACACTATTGAAGATGGTAGTATGGCAGCGGGTGGCAAAAATCACAATGATGATTGTGAAGAAATTCAACTAATTTTCTCCTTTTTATTGTTTCTATTATTTTAGTTTTTGCAGCATATATCTATCTATACACAAACATTTTCCTCTTTTTAAAAGCAAATAAACCTGAAAGTATTGCATTTATTTTTACTAAAAGCAAACAGAAAAAAATCTCCCAAATTCTTAATCAGGTTTTTGAGTCTGTGGATGGGAATGCATTATTAAGGTGGTGCTGTTGCAGATTGAGATTTGCTTTCTTTGTTAAGCGTAAGATCGGGTGAACACTACTTAACCAGGTTACTACTTTGTGGAACTATCACCATTATTATGACCTACTTTGGTCTGATCACTGAGTGCAGCTTTTGCAGAGATCTCGAATATCAGTGCAGGATTAGTTTAGGGCTAATTCCGATTGAATAATGGCAAAACTAAAACCATGGGTAAAGTTAAGTAATGGATACTTGGCAGTTTTTATGTGTGTTTTCTTTATTTTTAGTATATTCATTTTGTGTGTGTAGATGTATGCTAACTATGAGATATTCTGTCTTTTCCTTCCCATTCTGTTTTTCTAAATCTGTTGTTGTAAGGTCTTTAAAGTAGTGAGTCAAGTTGTGAGATTTTGGATTATCTTGAATGAATGTTAAGTTGGTCGAGAATTAATTGCTTTTGTTTTTTTTAGACGTGCAGTGATGTGTCTAACAATCTCACCAGAAGATAAACCGCTAGATTTAATTAGTTATTGGAGGTACCAAAATATTTTCCTCAAGGCCAAGAACTCACCCTTCCTTTAAGGTAGTGTTGGATTCTACTTGGCCCAGTTGAACTGTTTACTGAATCATAGCCTTTGTATCGTGTGTGATGGAAAGAGGTTTTTAAAAATATCACACTTATTGATTGTTCACTTCAGGAAATGTTTTTTTTTACTTCTTTGCATAATTTCTGTAGGCTGGTGAAAGGAGTTTGTGTTAGATTGGTTCTAGGTGTGTGAATAAGACACACATGTGGTGGTTGCTCTTGACTTTTGCTAGTAATAAGAGTAGCAATTGGCTTTTTTGTTGGTGGCTTTAGGGCTTGATGCACCTTTTGATATTGATATTCATTACACGTTAACTGCCTGTGTTCATTCAAGTTCTTGGAGAGGAAAACTTGCTAGAGACTAAATGACAGGGACAAGCTAATAAGCCATATTCTCTTCAAAGTTTTTTTTTTTTTGCATTCTCTGCTTTCAATGGGAATTTGTTTATTAGAATCTTTACCCATCACGTTTTGTCAAGGCTTTTGCCCAAAACAATGTTTTTTTATGCGATCAAATTGGAACACACTACTATAACATTAGTGTGTTTGTGAAAATACAATCTCCTCAGCATAAGTTTCCATGGCCTTTGCACCAAACTACTTCATAATTCATAACGGCTGGCACAAGCAATGTTTACATCCATGCCCAAATGCCTCAGTACCAGTTGCCATATTTAGTTTCATCGTGAAGTTTTAAGGCAAGCACATGTGGCTATAGATAATTGGCTTATCGCAGCATGTTTTGAACAGTAAGACCAACTGCATCTCCTAAATTTGATTCTATCTTTTTTTAAACAATTTGCTTTTGTGGGTAAATTAAGTTGTTCTTTAAATCAAACTCTTGTTCTTGTTTGTAGCAATGTAGGACCTAGAGGGACGTTTTACCGCTTTCTTTGCGTTGGAAAGGCTGAGGTGATTTTTTCCCATTGGGTACCACTCTGCTTTCATATGCAAAAAAGTTTAAGGGCTTTTGGTGTTCCATCCACAGGCATCTTCAACTCATTTGATGGTTAAAACAATCCATATTTCAGTTGTGTTGCCTTAAAAAATCGATCAGAAAATGTTGCCCTGCACTTTGCACTGCAAAGTCCAATATTCTCTCAGCTATAAGCAAGTCTTTTGTCTGCTAGACTATGCATTTTTTAAAAATGTGTTTGTTATGAAGAGGTCAGCTTTTGTTCATTCTGTGCGACTTCCAACACTGTTTGAAAACACCCAACATGTTATGTCTGGCACCAAGTCTTCAAAGTGTCATACAAATTGTTTCATCTTATAACAGGTCAACATTTTCTGATCCATTCTCAACTGATTTAAAAATATATGTTTTATTCCGTTCTTTTCTATCATTTTGCTGCAAAACCAAGTACACCAGTTCTTTTGCATACATGTATGAAGGTATGTATGCATATCTGCAATACATTTTCTCGCTTGTATGTGAATAAAACCTCCTGTTTAACTGTATGAGTTAAACTGCTAGAGACTAGACAAGAGGGGGAAAATAGACAATATAAAATGGTGCTACTGGACCTCATTTTCGGGGGTGGTCACAGTTCAGTGTGACTGGTCATGCGGACTCATCGATCATATCAGACTTATTGTTATCCTCGATATATGCAGATCTGTTTTACAGGTGTTTTTTGTTTCTATCAGTGTAACAAATTGAAATTTTCTGCAGGTTTGGAAGGACAAGAAGTCACAAGTCTAAACCCATCCTTCCCTCATGGCCTAGGGGAAAAGGAGCGTACACTTTTCATCCCATTAGTCAAGTTCTGTAGGTAGATATAGCAGCTTCTTTCAGGCAAGTCAACCCCAGTGGACAAAAGTCAACTCCAAGGGCTTATTACATATGCTCTGTGATAAATAAATTCATGTTTAATTTAAAAGTATTTTAACCAATGTGGCCAAACACAATTGTACTGTTACAAAAGATTCGTTTTAATATTTCAGTATTGGGGTTTTGAGACATGAATCATCGCTTGCATAGACATCCGTTCTTATGGGAAAGCTTGTTTAATTATGAGCAATGCCATACAAATACACTGCATCTCTCAAACGTCGGACATAGCCACACTGCAGCCCAGCTCTGTTCTAGTTGTGAAAATTGAATACTTGAAGGCTTGTCTGAGTGTTAAAGAACGAGTCCACTAAATATATGCACTTTAGGGGTGTATACCAATCCCTAGAACTGGATGATGGGCCAAATCCAATAAACATACTACAAACCCTGTCCTTTGGTTGCATTATGTTAAAGATGATTTTAAAGCTTGCTCATTGCTGGTTGTTTAATCGTACATTACATGTTCTTCTCTGTAAGGACAATTTTTTGTCCTGCTCCACTTGGGTCTTTGGCTCAGTTGGGATCAAGCCTTTGATATTTCCAACCATCAACTCTGAAGTAAGTGTGGCTTTCACAGCATACAAAGGTTTGAAGAATTATATTGCCGTTCATCTTGTACTTGTAGTTTTTACTCACACATTCATGTGTTCAGTCAAACCAAAGATGCCTCCAGCCATGTCCTAATGCTGCTCTTGAGACCTGCCTTCCTGTCCTTCCATATACACCCCTGCAGAAAAAATGTCTTTTTGTGTTAGTTTTTAAAATATTTTTTGTACAATTTTCTAACTTTTGTTAGCAACCTGAGATCAATGAATCTTCATTGTAGCCGTCGTTGATGCCTCACTAGGTGTTAATGACTAATGCTAGGTTGCTCATTTTTATTTAAATTGTTTCATTATTGTTATCGTATTTTTTTTTTAAACAGAAAACCCCATAGCGTGCCTCTTAGATTCATGTGTTTCTTAATGTGTTTTTCCTAAGACCAGCAGTTATACTTTATATAAAGATGTGTTAATTCTTATTTTTAAATGCCATTTAAAAAGCCTCTTTTCTTTACTCTGGACCCAGTAGCAGCACTGGTATACAATCGCACTGATAGATAAAAAAGGACACATAATAACAATAAAGGTCATAAATACACAATACAATATACTTGTTTAAGATTTTGTAAGAAACTACGCATAAATGAAAAAAAAATATTTTTTGTACAACTGGTTGATTCTTTAAAAAATTTTGGATCTAGTTTCTAAATTATTTTAGTGGTTTTCTATGTTCTCAACTTTAAGCTGAGTTTTGAACGTGATCCTGACTTGCGATTTGTGCAGCTTTGGCACACAGTGGGCTTCGGGGTTGCCTGGTGTAGCCCCTCATAGCCACAATTTATTTTGAATGGATTTTATTCAGTTGGAATTTTCTCTGCTTTAATAACTTAAAATTGTTGAAGTAATGACCTGAAAAAAAAATTAAACTGACCCTTCCTTGTAGAACTAGACCTTTCTTTCCTACCCCGTTGAATTTGCTAATAGTGTGATGAAACTTGAAATGGGCATTTATTCAAACAATGATAGAATGATTGCAAAAGAGTAAAATGAAAATAAGAAAAAAATCTACCAAAAAAAAAAACAGGTTGGGGGGGAGGGGTGACGACTATATATATATATATATATATATATATATATATATATATATATAGTCGATTACCAATGATGGGTATGTGAGTATGGCTGTGGCGAAGTAGTTTAAAACATTGTTATTACCTTTCAAATCATTTATCCAATAAAAAAATGTATGTAAATGAATGATGAGCATTGCCCTATTTGTCTTATTTATGTGTTTGTTTAAAAATTACAGTACACAAACTGAACGGATTAGAATGAGATGAGAAATAAAATGAAGTCATGAGTTTAGGAATGTCAGAAGAGTGCAGAAGGCCGAACGAGTAAGTGAATGGTGGCAAAATTAACAGAGTATTATGAGGTCAGACCACATTTGAGTTTTCATTATCAATTAAATTCAGTATTATATAAATACACTGAATGCATACCACACGGCTAAATATTTGAACACTTGATTACACGACATTGGGTATTAAACTGACATTTTTGTGATCTTAAAATACACTCCTTGAATTCCATGATACTGGCAATATTGACCGTGTGACTGGACTCACTGAAATTGTGGGTTTTTTTTGCAGATGAATGCTTTTTTGATGAAACTGAACCCTGGTTAAAACTGGTGCTTTTCCCACAAGACAATGACCCCAGGAATACTTCCAAATCAATCAAAGCTTGAATAAGGAATCAGTTCTAGAATATCCCAGAATGCCCCTCTCAGTCTCCAGAATCTTAGCTCAAATGGTGAGCATTTCATGAAAAATATATTAGATGCTTGTTAGCTCTGCATTCTCATTTTACTTTGTCCTGTTCAATTATTGATTTCTGCACACATTGAAATTTGCAGAGAAAACAAGATTTTTATTTTTAGATTTTCATTTACTGAATTTCATTTATTTTATCGGTTTTTACATTATTTAACTAAGCACCATACTACCTTTAATGACTGCAATTGTAAACAAAAAATGAACGCTTGTTGGTAGCCTAAAATATGCAGTAGATGTACTTAACTAGTATGTTTATCAATCAGTTTTGTCTCAAACTATTTTCATGTGAAGTAGTTGTGACCTCAATACAAGTAAATGTGCGAACGAGTTGTTGGAGGAACTTTATTTTTGTAACATAGTTAAGTACAGTTATTCACCAAAATATGTACAAAAAAACTACAAATCTCCTTTTCAATTACTGCAATACTCAGACAGTTTACAAAACACCATCTGGATTCTGGTAAACACTGGGTTCACTATCAGGAATCACTGAGAACAGTCGGTACTGGTTCGTGAAGTACTTCATATCTGGCAGAGCAACAGCACTTACATTTCAATCTGCAGTGATGTATTTATACAAGTAAATTAAACAGCTGCAGATGCCCTGGTTCCCTTTCTGTGAGGTTATTAAAACCCTAGAATATGACATACAAAAATTTCTTGGTGGTCAAAACAGATTCTAAGAGCAATCGAATGCATGAGAGACAATGTCACAATAAAAAAATGTAACAATCGATACCAATCCTCACTTCATGTCAGAAATAATTTTTCCTTTAACGTAAATGTTAATGTGCAATACACAAAGAACTAAAAACATATATAATACAAAGATAAAACCCACTTTTGTAAAATGGCCTTGACAAGATAAGTGACAAATGTGAGATGGAGTTTTATATGGCGTACACTCGGTAAAGCTGTTGTTACACCAGACAATTTTACGTTAGCCATTATGTTTTATGGCATTTAGAATAACTACAAAACATAAAAGATAAAAACAGTGGCCACAAGTCAACTGGACACAAGACAGCTACACTAATTCAATTTTTATTATTCAATGAGTATTTTAACAATATTTTTAATTGATTTAACCACTATAGATTTAACGAATGGTGCAGTTAGTACTTTGACTATTCAGCATTAACCGTCTTATAACTTGAAGCTTCACTTTCAGGTCCAAGCAATCACGTATTCTACTGATTAAGAGAAACGCATGTCTGTGGACACATTTACCTGCGTTCAGATCATCACAGTTCTACACTTTCTCTCCTTACAGCTAGCAGGCACTTCAATGGTGTTCAGTTTTGGTTATGCAGAATCAGAAGTCCTGTCAATTCTAAAGTATGCAATTAATTAGCTAAATACAATACAGCTTGCATGCTAAAACTGGCCAAACACTACAAATAGTCTGCAGTAAGGTGAAGGCAGATAGACATGTACTCAATGCAAATGATAAATAAAAATGTTACATATCAATAAATCATGTCACTAGTGTAACTACAGCTTTAGATTATAGATTCCAGGGAGAGATTCTGTAGATTATAGATTCCAGGGAGAGATTCTGTAGAAGCAACATGGTGGAGATATACTCAGCCACTCTAAATGCTGACCTCAAATTTATTGAAAAGATTTGAGAGCAGAAAACATAAGAGCACCACGCATTGCTGATACAAATACAATATTACACGGACATTAACTACACGGATATTAACTACAACACATTAACCACAACAAGTACACTTAAATACAAACCTCCTAAAATGGCAACATTCTTGATTAAAAGTCATATAGATGCTGAAGTGGACAAATGTCTTGTCTTGTTACCCAAGAGTAGCTGATTCTATATTTGCATGAGCAAATGGTCACCTTAAATTTGAAATGTATTTGGATGTAACATGCTTTAGTTGGTTACTCTGTGCCACAAAAATAATTGACTACCAATATGAGTCTCAACTGCCCCACACCCCCCAATAAGGTATTATACATTAGTATCTAAATAATTACATTCCTGGTTCAAACTGTGTAATTTGTTCACTGTTGCAAAGACAATAAAAACAACGATCCAGTTTATGTACTGTCCATGAACTATGAAATCACTGGATTGGCCTTTCATACCTGTTCAAGTTAAATGATTCAAAACAAAACGTTAAAGGCAACTGAAGAAAAAGTGTCCATTGTAAATGAGCTGACCATTAAAAAAGCCAAGTTACTGTAGACTGCTTCAGTCAATCTTCTTGGAGCGCTGGCGGGCTGAATGAAGCAGGTGGCGCAGAGCAGGGATCACATACTGGGAGATGACAGTGAGTGCTTTGCCATGGACCAATGTCAATGCTGTTTGATGAGCAGCCGCCCAAACGCGGTACCACGGCCCATAAAATGGATCGGACACAGCTGGACAGAGCATGTTGTTCAAATTCACCTCAGTCACCTGTGGAAGTTTAACAATAAGTAGGAGAATGTAACTATCATTATAATGCAGTTCATAAATATTGTTTTTCTTTTGCTCACAACTTAGTTTTAATGTGGTTTAAGCAACAACCATTGTGTTTTTATAATTACAAATCTAAAAAGTTTCCTCACAAATTTTGTTAGATCTTATTGTTCAGCCTTTGGCACCATCTGGCACCTTTTGGACCGTTCAGCATTGCTTTAATCCAAATAACACCCTTATATGATGATGATCTGGAAATAGTAAAGCATCAGTGGCTACACACTCAAAGAAAACCATTTTGTTGCTTGAACAAAAGCATCGCAAAGGAAAGTGATCATCAGTTTCTTAATAAAAACTTGATTAACACTGTGTAACCAGAAAAGCGATATTGAAAACACAGTTAGATGCACAGTTACAAGGCTGCACAGTCTGAGCACAATTGTCAAACAAAATAATCATATTGTTCATTAATTATGTAGAATGTGCTTTGATGAAGTGTTTGAATATGAAGTAAGAATGAAGTAAGAAAAGCACTAGTGTGAGTTTAAAATAACATTAATGTAAATGTTTATACGAAGTCATTGTCCAGACAAATCTATTACTAAAACAAACATGACGAACAAAATAATGTTTAATATCAAGTATACAATTATGACATTCTGTATTTTTGTTTGTGCATTAACTGTATTCTGATTTATGCATTTATCTCTCCCCCTCTCTCAGAATAGCAGAATAAATTTTCCATCAACTTTTTGGTTCCAAACAATTTTATCTACTGCAGGAATTACCAATTGTGCCTGCTGGGGTGATTAAACTCAAGGATTTTAAAATATATTGTCTGTTAGTTGAATATTGCACTGGGCCACATGAACATCTCAGTGTAATTGTTTCATTACAAAATAATTTAGATTTATTGTCCTTAACTTCAAGAAATATTACCTAGACGATCACACAATGTTGGATTAATCAGTAGTGTAGTTTTGTGAGAAACTGAACACACAGACACCCGTTCTGCTGAATCTAACAAGTGTCAAAATAAAATTACAACATTTACAGAGCTAGATATGATCTTAATTCCGTTCTATATTTTATATAGAGATGTATCACAATAAATGTAGGTCCGTAGACTAATTTTGCACTACAGACTGAATTCATACAAGGTACAATTTCACAGCCCAACCAGGTGGAAAGATTTTGCACAGTTTTTTGTCAATACAATGAAAAAGTGCTCTCACCTAGTAGTGATTGCCCTAAGAGTATCGTCTATTTAACTGCTCTTGTAGCGATCATATATTACCAGAGTACAGAAAAAATAAATAATCATTGGTGGTTGGGGACCACTAATGTATAGACTAACAGATGCATGTTTAGCAAACCTTTGCAGGTAAACATCAGAGGAGTCTAATCCCTAACGTCATATTTACTATTTATATCAGTTCTTCAGATGGTGCTTCAGTGCACTGATGCTACTTCCATGTAGCTGAGAGTGTAAATTCTTTTGTTCATATTTTTATGACACTAATTTGACAGTATTTTGATGTAATATGACATTTAATACAGCATTTATTTCCACAGACTATATCATCATTGTAAACACAGACCTGCTTTTATATTTATTGTAAAAATGTTTGCACTAAACAAATGATAAACTCCATGCTGTTAATACAACAAGTGGGTTCTTCCACAAGTGGGTTCTCTGAAGTATTCAACTTCTTCCTTTGTGGCAAGTATTAATAAACAGCACCCAATAGGAAGCAAAGCAGGGTTCAGTTTATTATGCAACTCCTCTAAAAACGCACCTCTTTACCAAGCACTTCTGCTGACTAGGACTTACTAACATTTATATTTGAAAAAGCAAAGAGCCCTCGTTGTGTGCAAAAAAAACAACTGAAGTTTTATTCATGCTTTTTATTACTTTTACTGCACATTTTAATGCAAATTACCTGGTTTATAACATGTTCACTCAGGTGAAAACTTCTCCATAAAAGAAGATATAGGAATTTAATTCATTCCTACATTTATTACGTTATTGCCAGTGAATTTACCATATTTTACCATTTCTAAATCATTAATGGTTACACTTAGACTAATGTGAATTAAGTAAATATTATAATAATTACTTATATATGAAATTAAATTTCATATACTAATTAATAAACCCTTTAAATCTAAAACACACTCCAACTTCCAAAAATATGTATTCCAATTGATATGCATGAGTCTCTGGGGTTGTTGAGAACATAGTTGTTGTTGTTGTTCAATAATAAAAAGAATCCTTAAAATCAGTGGATACTGAAAAGCATAGTGTAAAAAAAGTCACCAACTTTCTACAGATTTGATCACTACAGACCTCCAAACCTCATGTGGCCTTCAGATTAGCTCAAGAATAGTGCAAAGAGAACTTCATGGAATTGGTTTTCATGGTTGAGCAGCTGCATCTAAGCCATACATCACCAAGTGCAATGCAAACCATTGGGTGCAGTGGTGTAAAGCACTGGACTCTAGAGAAGTGGCGGCACGCTTTCTGGAGTGACGAATCATGCTTTTCAGTCTGGCAATCTGATGGACGAGTCTGGGTTTGATGGTTGCCAGAAGCACAGTACTTGATTGACTGCATTGTGCCAAGTTTGTTGAAGGGGGGAATTATGGTCGTTTTTCATGAGCTGGGCTTGGCCCCTTAGTTCTAGTGAAATGAATATTTGTGAGCTTACAAATGCACTTCTTAAAGAATGGTCAAAAAATTCCCCTAAACACTTTCCCAGAAGAGTCGAAACTGTTCTAGCTGTAAAGGGTGGACCAACATCATCATATCGAACATTACAGATTACGAATGGGATGTCACTTAAACGCATAAGTGAGTCCAGGCTAATGAGGGAAGACTTTTGGCAGTATAGTGTATATTCTGTATGCTGCAAGCAATTATTGTAGCTGACTCATTCTAAAACCAGATCAGGATTTTATTCTTCTTTGTGGAAGTTGACAAGCACAAAATACTTTGGCAATTAATAGTGAAAGCAAACAGGCTGCCAGTTCCATCCAGTATTAATACAATCTCAGCAGATGAGAGACATATGGAATGTCTGTCTACCTCAGCTGCTTTACAGTGTTAAAGAAATGAGTTTCCAACTGCAGTTTATCCCAATAAAGCTGTGTGTGCGCATATCAGTGTGTCTTACCATTCCCAGGCCCTGCAGGAACACAAAATGATAAAAGAAAAGGATGCCAGTGGATAACAGCGCCCACCACATGTCTTTTATTGCTTCTGGTTTGTACACACCTAAGAACACAAAGATCGATCAGAAATACATATGTGTGGTAAATAACAATGAAAGTCAGACTATTAGCAAGTACAAGGTTACCAAAAACATAAATGATGATGAGAATAGTCTACGTTTTACAAAAAAACCATCACTGTAAAGTGCTTAAGATTTTGTTTCAGGCTTACTAATGAACATTTACATAATTTTGTTTGCAACCAGATAAGATTTTTAACTTGAACGTCTTGCTGATAAAGATCCAATTTAAGTTTTTGTTTTATTTTTGAGAAATGGTTCTGGTAATACTTCTGACTTTGCCCGTCCATCTGGACAATCTCTGAAGAAACAAGTTTAAAACAATTTAAGTGGTCTGGTTTCAGTCCTCCTAAACAGCTGTACTGTAACAAAAAAAATATCTACAGGTCTTTAAAAAGCTGCCTCAGAAGAAATGTTGTTATTACAGCTGAAAATCACACAGGGGTCACTTGTGTTTAAACTCCATTAGTTATTTTCAAACCCATGTGACATCACACAGAATAATTTTCTTTCTGAGACAGACAGAAGTCGCTGCCGTTCACCTGAGAACTCAATTAAAATAGCAACATAAATAAGAAGGCTTGCAGCTCACTCAGAAGAGCAGAAGAGAGTGAGAACTGAATTGATGTATTGTTCTCGCCATGCACATGTTGTAACACACACTGAAAGAAAAGTGCATGTGCACTATGATAATGCACTTTATATCATGAGCTCTTAAACTTCAATCTCTATTACAATATTCCCGTCAGTGCCAGTCATCCACGCTTTAATTCCTTTCTGCTCCATTTCCTCCCTCTTTTAACAAGACCAAGGTAATAATTCAACTTCACCAATCCACCAGAGATTTAACAAAGCATGTAGTAAGTTAAGTTGAAAGCTGTTTTCAACCATTTTGTATATTTAAGACAGATAATTGAACATAGAATGGAATAAAATACATCTTCAGATATTTAAAATAGGAGTCAAATATATA
>JAOUQU010000015.1:2804688-2815065 GCA_028566735.1 Ammoglanis amapaensis | reverse complement strand
CCAGACAAGTTGGGATATGCGAAGAGAAACATTTCGTTGTACTGTACATCTGTATATGTGTAATGATAAATAAAATTTGAATTGAATTTGAATCCTAGATGTTACTGATGCTTTTATGCCAACGTATTGAGGCGCTTGGTCTTGTATTGACCTCTGTGTAAGGGAAAGGTGTTATATTTGCTTTGTTAGCAATGCAGTGGTCAACAGTTGGTGTCGGTTCACATAGGTTAACTGCAGGCATGTTTGACTGGACCTTAACAAAGCTTAAACAGACTGTTCGATGTAAATAAACAAACAATTCTGGTTTTATTTATGCAATGCTAGTCAATGCAGGTCTTGTCGTAAATCACTGATGTTGAGTGGCTATAGGCTGATTAGTGAATGAATAATGGCTGACATTATTCATGATAATTGTCACCTAGCAGTTAAAACAATGCAATGCACTATGCACCCCGAATAAAGAATTTAGTACCTTTTAGTAAAGAGCTTTATACTAAAAGAACACAGCAGTTTTTATAACATAACAGTTTTCTATGCTGAATCAGATTAGATTACATAATTGTGGAAGTCTTTAACTCTGTCAAGCTATTTTGTAGCTGTACAAATAAAATAGACTTGACTTTGATTACTAGTAGAATAAGCATGGTGAATTCTTTCATCACTACTTGTGTGTAAATCTAAACATATTCATCTCTATAATACTTTATAGTCTCAGACGACACAGGTACAGAGGATAGTGCTGCAGCCAATTCGCCTCCAGGTTAGACAATAAAATCCGTTCATGATCTTGAATCGACTTTACAACACAACATCAACAAATAATGGAAAATGATTTTCAGCAGCAGAAACGTCTGTTGGTATATCAATTCGTTTTGCACTTCTTAGCCACCGTACTATGCTGCATTTGAACACTTAGCAAGCAGTTGGTATTTATAAATACACACATCCTACATAGGATGCAATTGTGCTGACTGAAATATTTACTTTCAAAACATCATGCAGACCCGTCTTATTTAGTGCCAGGACTGAGCTTCGTGTTCATGTAGATGATTATTCCGTTCTTTTAATAAGACGATTGTTCATACCATGAATCATTTGCATATTCAGCAAGAATTACATGTTTATGAGAATGTATTTATCAACATTAAAAATATATAAGATTTTATATTCATGCACCAATCATTGTTTAATCGTCTTTAAAGTGTTTTACGAATGTGAAAACACTGCAGTATTTGATAAAAGACAGACACAATCGATCCAGAGATAAATTAGTCAACTGGATAATTACTGACTATGAAGTAATTTATCATTAATCAGATGCTAATTCTAACAACTCATGAAAGCAAGAGAGGCAGAACAAGCGAGTAGTTTCAACCCTCGACTATAAACCACTGTGAAAATTCTTTAAAAGCTAAAATATAATAATTATCATTGTGCACATTATACACATGATAGATAATATAGCCCAAAATATTCCGTGCCATAGCTAAGCCTCAAACTTTCAGGGAGCACATTAAAAAATCTGTAAATCCTAAGCAGCATTTACGTTGCATCTAGTCAAGAGTAGAAAATAATATTTCATAGAGTCAAATAGAGGTTTTGCTTATTTATTAGGACTTTAAAGTCATGTTTTACACTTGATATATTCATGAGAGAAATTCATTACACAAGTTTCATCACTTCTCAAGTTTATACCAATCACATTAAGGGGGAATTAACTATCTTCAATTTACCTAAATTCATCTAAAAAGAAAGTAGACCTCACCTGGAGATTGAACCCAGAATCTTATTGCTGTCAGGCATTCAGATTTAAAGTTACACAGTTACACTATACAGTCTGAGCAATTGGTGGTTTAGGGGCCTGGCTCAATTGCCCAAATGCAGCAACCTGGCTTTGGGTTACTAATCCACTAATCAAAGCTATGGCTGGACCTACTGAGGCGACCAACTTAGCCGCAGAGCCACCCCCAATTACAAGCAAAATTACACCAGTTTTCAGTTTTAAATACTGTTTAGGACCATCTGTTTTGAAGGACAGACAAAAACGTGAGCTGTATAGCTATAGTATGTTAGTGAGGTCAGTGAGACTGTGAGTGATAAAACTGCTTTGGTTTGAAGGAAACTGCTGTAATGTCACACACCCTGGACAGATACGCCCTTACAGGACACCCACTTCCACCCAGGGATGGAAAGAAACCAAAGGCATGAGTTTGATTCTTGTCTTTGGTCAGTGCTTGTTAAAAAAATGTCATGTTTTGGCTGGATATGTGAATTTCCTCTGGGCACTGCTGTTTCCTTATACACGCCAAAAAGTTAAACAGTGGCTGTTCTAAAATACCCTTGGGTGGAAATGAAAAAGCAAGCAAGTAAATGTTTAGGTGTATTGTCGTGAAACTGGAATACTGATCAAGGTAGATTCCTGCGTTTTGCCCGATTTGGTGAGAACATCCACAACCTCGATCAGATAGTAAAAATAAATAAATGCCAGGAGTTTTTGATCAATGTATGTATGAACTTTTTATAAACTTAATTGAATATTTACCCTGAATGAATTATCTGATAAATAGGGGTCATTGTTATCATGGCTGAATTTATCTTATCACATTTGGCAGCTTGTCCTCATATTGGCACTTTGACAGGATGCCAGCCTATGCCCTCCAGTTAGCCACTAATCACGCCTTGGCAGTGGCAAGGAAAGCGGAGAATCATGCCACAGAATTCCGCATCATGATTAATGGATCCTCCTAGAGGATAGTCTGAGATGCAATTACAGAAAAAAAAAGCCAGAAGGTGCTACGCTAACTCACACTTCTGAACGACCCATAATTGAGCTGCTGATCGAGTTTGCATGAGTGCTGGGGAAGGCCAGAAGAACTCCACTATTATACACATGTGGATGCACGGACATACTCTATGTTAAGTTGCTCAAACTACAGAATAAATTTGGTTGTTTATGGGTAATGCCATTCTGTTCGTAATTATAGTGTATTATCTAGGGTTAGGGCGGATTTTACAGTGAGCCAAGAATCGAAAAAACGTCCATATGCGAGTAAAGTGTTGGTTGTCATGCTGTTAAAGTGGGTAGCACTGTAACCTTATATCAAGAAGGTCCTGGGTTCGATTACCAGGCTCTCTAGTTCTGGTCCACATAGAAACATGATCCATCTCTAAACGAACCAATACTCTGGATATAAGCTGGTGTTTATAATAACAGGACTTGATGATGTATGTTTCTTTGACTTTAATTTGCATTCCGGACAGTTTAATAAATAAAATAAAAAATAAAAAAAACATTTGTACCGAAGGCTAATTAAAACTGTTCGTCTTTACATTACTGAGACTGGAAATGAAAAATACAAATTAAATCCATTGGAATGGGATGAGATTAAAGTTAGACTTCAGTAGATTTTTTGGTCTTGCTTTACACATTGATTTATGGGTCAACTAAAAGAATTACTTTATGATTTGAGACATTGAAATAAGAAATATTATGGTCTTTTTTGCTGAACTGTATTTTCTGCAGCGTGTTTAATGTGAAGCTATCAGAAATGACAGAAACACAAATGGTATGGGTTTTCACCTCTGCAAAATGGCTCATCAAATCATAGTGACAGCACAGTGATTTATCTTTCCGCCACCCTTCTCCATAATTAACCACATCTTTCATTAGATACAAAAAGATTAACTTGTATCAAATTCCAATTTAGTGAAAAATGGCTGAACTTTCACATACCACATTCATGCTCCATGTTTTGGATGTCTTTCACGATTGATGTTGTGGCAATTTTGCATTTAAGGACAAAGCTGGTGCCACAGAATAGGTTTGAACTTCACTTGGTGTCTGTAAGGAGCATCACATGACCTTCTGATGTTAACATGGATTGTCCCAACCAAATGAAGGGCTGCATTTCTTAATGATTTCCATTAGAATTAGGGACAGAGTAGCCTAGTGGGTAGAGCGTTGGGCTGGGAACCCAAAGGTTGGGGGTTCAAATCCAGGCTCAAATCCAGGCTACACTCCACTACACTGCTGGGTCCTTGAGCAAGACCCTTAACCCTGTCTGCTCCAGGTGTGCCGTACATTGGCTGACCCTGCGCTCTGACCCCCAACTTCAGACAAGTTGGGATATGCGAAGAGAAAAATGTCATTGTACTGTAATATGTATAATGACAAATAAAATTGAATTTGAATTTTAAATTTGAGAATTAGAATACCAATCAAACACACATTTACACACTAGTGAGCACACACTAGGGCGTAGAAATGCATGTGTCTGGCACACTGAGAAACCCTAGCCACGGCAGTTAATTACTATCCATGCAATCTCATTGATATAAATAGACGCCCTAGCCTTTACACTAAAATGTTGACACTACAAGGATGTATGAGAATTTAACTCGATCCAGCTAGTCGGTTTGTGATAAGTCGCTGATTCTGAACTAACTTGTGTTACAGATGAAAGTGTTCTAACGTATTTGTAGTCAATAAAATGTTAACACAACTTTATAAATTTGATCATTTAATTTTTGACATTTAAAGGGAAGCCGAGCTTGTCTTGCAGTCTGCACCACCGTCTAGACATCAATATAACATCAAAATCCTTTTCTACTCAAAGCTTCTTTCAAAGTGTAAACAGATTACACACCTACACCTTTCCCAAGCAAAATATATGTGCAGAAAGTTTTGAAGATCCCTCGGAAGCAAATAGTCATTATTTGTTTACTTTTTTTGTTCTTTAATCCTGTTTATTGTCAAAGGATATTGAAGGCTGTTTGAGTCTATGAAAGGCGTTCAAGGCAAATAATGGTGAAAACCTGTCCATTGTTTAATAACGGTACGAATTACAACATCACATTTGATATCACGGTAATATTGAATGCTGTCAAAAATGTCAGGCAAATTATATATCAGCTAAAATTTGTAATCTTGCTTTGGGGCATGAATTCGCTTCATATAATGACCCTATCTCTCTCTCTCACTCATTCTTTCTCTCTCTCGCTCTCATGCTTTCTCACTTAAAGCCTGCGATTTCTGCTACATGGCCAGGCAATTTAATGCAATATGAATAATGTTTTAGCTCTTCTTTCCAGTTGACTTGGGATACATTTTGAGTGCCGATCTGATGCAAGGTCAAAGCATAGCCATTCTGTTGAACACATGATCACAACTGCACAGCACATGCTACATGTTTTTGTTTATATTCATATTTCTTTGTACACTAACTTCTGTGTTGGCTGATGATAAAAACTGTTCAGTTCAATAGTAACAGATCGAATTAAATGATATCTTATTAAACAGCTATTATATGCAGATAACCACCTAACAGTATTAACATAGATAGATAGATATTCAGCCGACTCATATTATTATAGCCATTCCTCATTATCAATGGCAACGGCACATGCTGTCATGTCTGAAAGATTTAACAGAGTTGCAAAAGTGATGATTATTAGTTTTCAAGGGTGTAAGTATTTCTACAGTGCAGTTTGTAACCTGTTTCCACTGGGTATTGAAAGTGTATTGTGAGCGGACAAATGGCACCATTGGGAATAAGTGACGTGGAAACTGAGGAGCATCAAATGCTCTCAGGAAAGAAGTGAGCGTCAGCTAAGAAGCTGCATAAGAGTAGATCGATGCACTACAGTGGAGCAGCTCACTGCCAAAATGAACCAGCAGGCTGCCAGATGTGTGTCTAAAACAGCGTAACAAACCTTACTGCATACAGGGCTCCAAAACAGACAGATGGTCATTTCTGCCACTGCTAACAAAGTTGCATCGTCAGTAAAAGCTCACGAAAAGGTCTAAACTTCTACAGCAGTATCATCAATGGATATCCAGTCATTAGGAAACACAGATAAGTATGCTGGGTATTTTTACAATTCTTTCCAACACATAAGTAGGTTGTTGTTTAAAGCAGTGATCCGAAAACACAGAGCTGCAGAGCTGCCCAGAAATAAAATCATCAGTGATATCCACCGACATGTTCGATATTCCTCGGGTGTCATTGTCTCATCGTTTCTCAGTAAAATTTAAAAAAAAAAAGTTCAGGATTCACACTGATTTCTCATTCTACTGATACTTTACTTTACTTTACTTCACGCCATAAAATCTTATAATCATCTCATTTGAAACTGGTCCATGTTGCAAAAATGGTGTGGCACCTCTGGTTTACACTGTCCATATTGTAAATCGCTTTCACTACTTAATTCAACAACTTAATCATATTTCTTTTTTTAATTTACATCCTATTATTTATTAATCACTTTATGTTTCTACCACTGTGTCTGTGTGATCGTTTAGCATGACAGTAAAGCGGCGAATCTCCATGGAAATCTATGCTAAGAACATGGAACTATTTATCAAACAAATACCTTTAATGCTTTTCTTTTATTAAGGTTGTGGAAAGTGCTCTATATACATCACTTAAACGGCTCATATGGGTGTTGTTTGGATTGTATTGTTTGTTGGTTCATAAGTGAATCTGTGTTGTCCTGCAATGTTTTAGTGTCCCATTCATGGCGACTGCGCCTTTTTGTTACCTCTATTAACATTTACATAGAATTTTCTCTAAATTGGGTACTGATTATTCAGCTTAGCTTCATTGCACCATACACGGATGAGGTGATATTTCGATGACATAAAAAGAGAACATGAACCTTTCTATTTTTAAAGATCTTTCTTTTACATTATCTACTATGGTGGACTGTAGCTATCTTTTCTGGTAGAAACAGGAGCGGTAGGTAGGTCCTACTTGTGTATAGTTTGTATGTTCTTCCCATGTCTGTTGCTCTGGTTTCCTTCCTACATTCCAGACACACAGTCAGGATAACTGAAGATATTAAAATTGTTTTAAAGGTTAATGGTGCAGATTGGCGACTTGTCCAGTCTCATACCTTTTAATCTGTAAATATTACCCACTATGAACTTAACGGGTGTGATAAAACAATCTCAAAGGAATGAAAAATGAATACAAATAACAGAATATTACATTAACAAATATGTTCTATTTTGAAGGCTGGTCAGACAGTATCTAAAACTATTATTCAGGAAAATGAATATGTATGTTTGTGTATATTTCTGTGTCATTTTCTATCTTGAGTAGACAAAGTAGACAGTATATTGCATCCTTGGACGTGTGTTATATTGCCGTAAATACACTAATCTGCTAGGCACAAACCAGGTTGTAAAAATGACCCTGTTTAAACTGTTGAGCTGTAATCGCTTATCAGGCAAATTGCCGGCCATAGAGACTAAATAGCGTTTGATTTGCTAATATAGCAGTGTACAGAGCCAAATATCTTTCTGCCAGTTTGGAAAGTAGAAATTAGGCATGCAGAACTTTTCACACAGCTAAAAGAAAGCTTTAATAATTTTAGTCTTTTTGTGCTTTTTACTGATACACTAGTGCAGGATTAGATCAAATACATTCTATAAAGTAAGACAATGGCACTAGAGTGAAATCCCCTTGATGTGGGTTATAATGATGTCAGCGTAAATAATGTTATGCACTGTGTCCTAAATTGCTTATGACACCACTTCTTTTTCCCCCCTGCATAAGTGAAATCCTGAATTTACAGTATTATCATGTGACGAAAGAAAATAGAAGGACATACTTCTCTAGCTGAGTGCCAGCACTGTGGGTGGTGAAGAGCTGCAAATGGTGTGATTTCTCTTTCTCTTGCCTAAGGTCTTAACACAATCCAACTGCTTCTGCTCTCTTTCCTTCGCCCTTTTTTTTTTTTGCTCTCGCTGTCTCTTTCTCTGGCCTACACATCTGCTGAGCATAACGTGTAGGAACATTGTTTCCTCTTGCCTTACAGAAACCATCAATTGCGGATCTTTCGTGATACACTGGCATCGAACTGTCAGGTCTGAATGCCGCTATGTCACTGGTACGTAATTCTGACGAGTACTGCAAACTATGTATATATTACTTTGATTATTGTCTCAGACTTTATCAGACATTACCAACTCATTAACATGTATTTAGACATTTAGTGTAACCCAGTATACACTTTGTGTTCCATACGGATCTGACAAATCTCTGTATGTATGTATGTATTTTACCCGTTCCAGTCAATTCCGACTCTTGGGTCACTCTGTGGACCGCTACCGATCACCAGAGTTACTCAGCAATTATATTTTTACGGAGTAGGTTGCCAGGTCTTTCTCCAACCCCGTATCTCTACAGGGACCTGGTGAAACTACAGGACAATTTTACCCATTTCCGATCAACCTCGTGCACGTTTTTGGACTGTTGGAGGAATCCAGATTACCCGGATGAAACCCACGCTGACACAGGGAGAACATGCAAAATCCGCACAGAAAGCCCCCAGCCTGACCCGGGGATCAAACCCAAGACTTCTTGATGTGAGGCGACAGTGCTATAAGCACTTAGCCACCGTGCCGCCAGATCAGCACATAACCTCATATTATGTAAGTGTATAGTTAAAGATTCTTGTGGAGTGCAATAACCGCTCAGTAAAGATTGTTTCGATCTCTGTGATGGTGCGAACCTCATATTAAACATTATTAGCACTACCATCCTTCACTTATTGGACAATGGAAGCAGCCAAAAGAATAAAAGAAACTATTGGAACTGGTGTTTCCAACAAACGTATGATCAGTGAGCTGATATGTTGTTAACATATTGTGGAATCCACACCTCAGATTATGTGAAACATTGTTTAAATGAAAATAGAAACTGGCAAATATCTATCGTTGCTTTATGAATTGTTTATTTATTTTCAATATCTTATGAAGCCATATTGTTTACATTTATGAGGCAACAGATGCAATAGAGATGCAATTTTTGAACTTTAAAAGGAGGACAAGGATTCCAATTTGAATCGGTGTGTGTGTGTGTGTGTGTGCGTGCGTGCGTGCGTGCGTGTGTGTGTGTTGAACCTAAAAATCTGAACTTCTTATTAGAGCTCTAAGAACCATGAGGTCAGATCAGTAGCCAGAAATAGAAGACAAGAATGAGTCTACCATCATCAGAATTTCCCTACACACAAACACACACACATGCACACACAAAGAGGAGGATTTCCACCACATTTCCAAATCAGTCTAACAATTTGAGACTGTTATTTAAAGTCAGCATCATAAATTCAGTCCAATCGTATCATTGTGACA
Source organism: Ammoglanis amapaensis (assembly GCA_028566735.1). Taxonomy (NCBI): domain Eukaryota; kingdom Metazoa; phylum Chordata; class Actinopteri; order Siluriformes; family Trichomycteridae; genus Ammoglanis; species Ammoglanis amapaensis. The sequence goes on along the minus strand of JAOUQU010000015.1, from coordinate 2,805,926 downwards.
TTTAAAGTTCTACCAGGATGGCATGGCACAGCTGGACTGATCGACTGGGTGCCTTGAAGCAACATCAAGAGGCCCTAGTCTGACCCTTGTTTAAGGTCATTGTCTGTGTAGAATAGCTCCTTTGACATCCCTCCAGGTGTGACCGAGTGAGTAGGTGAGTAAGTGTGTAACTCTGAGTGTTTAATCTACAACAATAAATAAATGCCCTAGCTTGGGGTGGCGTTATCTAAATGCTAGATTCCTTGGTGGGTACCTCACATACCCACCAAGCCAGCTAGTAAAATGTGACATTAAAAGTAAAATATAATTGTAATGACTTGGATACTGGTACAACTAAGATAAATAAAAATGATAAAATGAAAGCCCATTGGCAAAGATTCGACCCTGACATCTAGAACACACACACACACACACACACACACACACACACAAAGCTATCCTAGTGGTTGCACATCACATGCATGACATCTCACTCCCCAATATAATCCATCATCAGGAAAAACTACACTCAGATCCAAACACTCATCCGGTAACTCATCCATAGAAGCATTGTCCAGCAATTCTCTTCAAAACTCAAATGACTACAGACTTTCAAACAAACAGATTTCAAGGCCAGACATGACATTTATCCCTGAAAGAGCTAGTGTGCTCGCAACGTCAACAAGCCTCTGTCAGCCAGTTAGGAGAAGAAAAGAAAATGAAAAAAGGAAGCGTATGAACCAACAGAACTTCATAGTTCCCTTAGAAGTGTTTTACCCTCAGCACTTGTAATTCATTAAAGCAGACAAGCAAACGTTGACCTGAAATAACCTGACCAAACTCAAATTAAGATTCTTATCTTCATAAATCACGAAGCACAAAATATTTCTTTACTTCATAATTATGCAAAAGGTATCTACTGTTCTTATAAACACTACAAGTTTAAATCAAATCCATCCGTCCATTTTCTGTAATTTGTACAAATAGTTTGGTGTGGTATTGTGATGTAATAACTACCTTAGAACCTCCCACCACTTCGTTTTCAAAGAATATTCGGGTTAAGAATATGTAAATTATGATATTAAATTTAGAAATTGTGATATACGTCAAAAATGGGAAAGAATCCACTAAGAATAAACAGTTTAAAATAAAAAAGTCATGATATCAGTGTTTCATTTGTAACAGTATGTCATGGTTGTATTGCATGTACAGCATAATTACTTGTTTTTTGTGTTTATGTATGACATACCATGAATATA
>JAOUQU010000015.1:2729008-2741127 GCA_028566735.1 Ammoglanis amapaensis | reverse complement strand
CTCTCTCTCTCTCTCTCTCTCTCTCTCTCTCTCTCTCACACACACACACACACACACACACACACACACACACACACTTATCAGTAATATTTAGTATAAATAATCTTGACTCACCCGCACTGTCGACGACACACACACATTTTCCTCAGGCAGTTCAGCCGTTGGTAAACGACCCGTTTAAACGCGTCTATATACATTGACCCGGTATAAACACCAAAACGCTCCGAAAAACAAGAACCTCGGTTAAAAAAACCGACCTAATTACCACCAAAATAGACAAATAAAGTCGGTTTTAAAAGCCTGTCGGACGACTTTAGCACTTTTCGGCGACATACGGAGGAACAGTGTAACGGTCGTCGTCTGTTTGAACTGAGCCCGTGCTTGAGAGCGCACGTGAGGCGCGCGCGCGCGCGCGCACCGGACTCCTCGTTTAAACACTGTTGCAGCTAGAGGGACGCTCGTCTGACCGAGCACTGACCGACACCGGGAAGGCAGGGTCAGAAAATATGCCTTAAAGCATACTAAACTAACCGCAAATATATGTAATGGTGTCATGGAAGGATTCCAGGATCCCAATCACATGGGTCCCAATGATGGGAAGCCAATGACAATGTTCTTTTATAAACCTGCTGGTCATTATGACAGTTGGTGTCCAAAACGGCCAGGGACAGGGTGCAGTCCATCACATGCAAACATATAATCTACTCACAGGTAGTGATGGCTTAGTGGGTAATGTACTAGCCTAGAGATCACAAGTTCAAGTTGCCCACAACCACCAAGCTGCCCCTGTTGGACCCCTGAGCAAAGCCCTTAACTCTCAATTAGTCAAAATGATGTATTTGTAAGTCACTTTGAATGAAGACGTTTGCTTAATGTTGAAAAAGTCACAGTTACACAAATACGTACCACTTTTTTTTACCTCATTTTTCTCACATTTTCAGCATTTTGCAGACACCATTATCAGAAGCAATATGGACAGACAATAAGATGGCATGGCATTTGCTCAGTACCCTTTATGCTACAAACTGTTATTATAATTATACAATACTGGTGAGTGAGTTTTATTTAAGCATTATTTGTCAGTCTATAATTTAAATATTGTTTATTACATTGTTTATTACTTAGAACAACAATGGAACAACTTTTTTTGTGCAATAGAGGATTGAGGATTACAACTTGGTTGACGACCTTCTGATTTCTAGCCCAGTGCCCAATCTCTATCATCAAGCCATCGCTGTGATAATTTATGGTCAGTTTACTGTGGCCAGACTGGCCCCTTGCATTTTTGGAAGGTAGAAAGACAATAAATGTATGTTTCTGGGGGGCACATGCTGTACCCGTTCCAACACCACGCCAACAATCTGGACTTTCACATTGTAAAGTGAATCATTATTCTGGGTTATAAAAACACTAAAGTGTTTTATTTTTGCTGTGTGAGTAGACCGCAACAGATGCAGAACAGTGGACAAACATGTACTGCACAACTAAAGTGCCATAGGGATTATGACTGGTCCCAACACAAACTCCTTTAGAGCAGTGGCTTCCCCTTGTGGGGAAAAATGAAACTACTAATTTTGAGAAAGTAATTAAATTTAAAAAATGGAATGTAATTGAACATATTTTCCCAAAGCTGGTATAAATCTAAGAGCCTCGCTCCTAGTGTACATGACATGCATTACATACAAAGTGTACATTCTGGATAAATAAGAAGGCTTTATCAGAAAGGGCAACTGTGTCAAAACAAATATGTAGTTAAATGATTCCCTGTGGCAGTCACTGACCTCTCACAATATTAGAGTCCGAAATCTCATTATAAGGTGTTGAGCAGTAAAATACGCTAGCACATTAGTGCTGACATCTTAAGCTCACGAGATCGAAGATCAGCTCTGCTACCAGCAGGTCACATGCCTATATGGGCAATGATTGACTCCTTTAAAGGGTAGAAGAGCTGGAGGGCTGGAGAGTTGGAGTCATGACCTCTGCTGGTTGATCAATGATGCCAGCCCAGTGAAAAGTAGGCCAGGTACGTGCCTTTCCCAGTGTTAAGTGGCTATCTGTATGACCCTGTCTTGGGAGGGTGAAAAGAAATGGCCAGATAGTGCACACCTGTCCACAGCAGTACAGAGAGTCACGTGCTTTCCGATTAGGTTGCTTACGGTTGTTTTTGTGTCAAGTTTTTATGTTCTTCATGAGTCTTGTGAGTGTCTTCCAGGTGTTCTGGTTTCAATCCCAAGTAAAAAGACAGTCCCCCAATCGGGGCTGTGTGAGTGTCCACCCTGGGAAATACCGGTGACCTATTTGCCATCCATTTAAACAATAAAAGCCAACCCCTATTGGTGTTTATGTAAATATGACTTTTTATATGTTTCATGTTTCAGCTATGAGCCTATAAGACATACGAATGATATATTGTAAGTTTTGTGAATTATACTTGTAGTCATACTTGTAGTCAAGCTTTAACAATTCTATTTTATTTTGCACGTAAGTTAAGTGGTTAGCCCTGTGTCCATATAGAATATCTTTGTCTTGAAGAAGGAACAGTTGGAGCTACAAGATGCAAGAACTTGCCCTATAGGTTTGTCAGTGTGCACGTGTCTACCCTTTAATGGACAGACAAATTGATTTGTCTGGGGTGTTTCCCAAATTTCTTACTATACTATATTCAGTATATAGCATGAATCAGACCTGCCATGACTCCGACCAAGGATAAACAATAATAGAGGAAAGATTTTGGATACGCCGAAGCTACCTTATGTAGTAATTCGTATGATTAAACTTTTTTCAATCAATCAGTACTTAATATATACTGCATTATGTTGTCAAATATCAGCTTCAGCTTCTGGAATACTGTATTAGATCAATTCTGGAAGATAAATGTAAGGTGTAATATTGATGTTTAGTTAGTGGAATAAGAACAATATAGTCTAGCATATTATACATTGTAGATGCCCTACAGAAATAATAACCCATGAATGAAGTTATGTGCTCTTTGGTCAGTGTATTGCTTTGTTCCAGTGATGGGAAATGCAGTTCTTTGGGTTTGGGCAATGGGTTATCTGATTAGTCTTGTAAGCTATCCCCCATAGCATAATCATCCCCCCCGTACAGACACACTAACATTGTCCTGGACTTTAAATCCCTACCTTGGGTTGGTCTTGCTTCCAGAGCATGGTTCTCCTTCATCCGCAGTTTTCAAGCCGGTTCTGTGTAATCTGATGGCGGTGAACGTTGTATTCTACATGCCGTTAAAAGCCTGAGGTTGGGGGGTTGAGGGATTCCTCTCTCTCTCTATCTCTCTCTATCTCTCTCTCTCTCTGTAAGCTGCTCACGGCGCCGGTATCGATCTCGGAAAGTCTGGGCTGCTCGGTGGCGCGGTGGAGGTCCGGCGGCTCCCGCGGCTTTAACTGCATGCTGTGCGGGTGGAGCTCCACACGCAGTCCCGATCCCCAGGATGAGTCCCGAGGTTCCTGAGGTTCAGCTCCCTCCCCGAGTGCCCGGTGCGAAAAGGTTGTGTGATAGCTTGGTGTTCTTTATTTGGTGCGTTCCCACATTGTACTTAACGACTGCAGAAACTTACAGGCTGCAGTCATTGTACAGCAACCCTGTAGCAATCAGGGATACGGGTCATGATCAGTGACCCTGAAATGCATAGCAGCGCCTAGATTTCAATCTCCAATCTTCTGGTTGGCAGGCTGAAGCCACTATGTCTGGGCCAGCTCCAAACCAAACATTTACATGATGGCGTAGTGGTTAATCTAAATCTAAAAGCTGAAGGCCAAACAATGGCACATGTGCGCATGCTCAGTAGGCGAAGTCGATTCGACTAAACACCGGGTCTACAACGCGCTGGTTTTAAAATCTACTACATCACATGTGCTGCACTCTGGTGGCAATACGCGGGACTGCAGGCAGCTGTTTAGCATTAGCAGGAACCGCGTCGACTCGACATTCAGGGAAGATGGCGACCAGAGTCCTTCAGAGCCTGGGGAAGGGCCTGCTCCAGGCTAGGACAGGACTGCAGACTAAACAGCAGGTGGCTTTAACTATCAGGTTAGAGATGCGTTTCAAACTTGACGTTTGAACGGAAATGTTTTATTTCTGCGTTATTTGTGTTTTTTGAGCTTTGTTTACTGTCAGACTCCGTGCTAACAGGCTAGGCTAGTGAGCGCGTTAGCCGTTAGCTGTGTTTGAATGGTCGTCAGGCGTCCTTTTCTGTTTACATGCTACAGATACTTTGCGGCTCGTTTTGCGTGACATTAAACATTTCCCCGTGTTAATTCGGGTATAGAGTCACTGCACGGATTTACTCGAAGGTGTCTTGGACGCAGGGTTACTTGTGGCTATTGAGTTTCAGCTCAAGGTCATTTTCAACCCCCTGGAATTGTTTTTTTATAACATGTGTTTGCTATAGACCACCTTGAATGTTTATTTAGTTAAATGCATTGGTAAATTCTCACAGTGCCTGCTATAGTTTATATAAAACGATTTAATTTCACCATACCAAGACTTGCACCTGTTCAGGTGGTTAAATTAGTATCTTTTTTTCACTAGTAATGATGATGATTTTTACCCTCCAGTCGAAATCGACCCTGGGTCACTCTGTGAGAGTATTTCGGCAAGTTCATTTTACAGGGTAGGTTGCCAGGTCTTTCCCTAACCCTGTATCTATGCAGGGATCATGTTTCTGTGACTACGGGACAATTTTTACATTTCCGATCAACCTAGGGCATGTTTTTGGACTGTGGGAGGAAACCGGAGTGCCCGGAGGAAACCCACGCTGACACGGGGAGAACATGCAAACTTCCACACAGAAAGTCCCCAGCCCGACCCGGGGATCGAACCCGGGACTTCTCGCTTTTTTCACTAGTAATGGTGTGTAAATGAGAGTAAGTGGTCTCAAGGCTAGATGATCCTGGTTTTCTTAGGTTCTTTGACATATAATTGACATATCTGCCACCTAACAAATTCTTCGGTGGTATTGTTGGACTTTCTGGATCAGTGATAATCAATGGTTTGTACTGTCACCTCACAGCAAGGTGGTTGCGGTTCGATCCCCAGGTGGGGTGGTTTTATCCTTTCTTTGTGGAGTTTGTTCCGGATTTCTTCTGGTATTTGTTTTACTTTCACAGTCCGAAGACATTCTGTCAGATTAAATCTGTCTGATTAGGGAGTGTAGCCTAGTGGGTAGAGCAGGAACCCAAAGGTTGAGGTTCATCCAACCTTCCAGGCTCTGGATTTGGCTCAGCCACTTCTGGGTCATGGAGCAAGATCCTTAACCCTGTCTGCTCCAGGGGTGCCATACGTTGGCTGACCCTGTAATAGCGCTCTGACCCCAACTTCCAGACGAGTCGGGACATGCGAAGAGAAACATTTTGTTGTACTGTACATCTGTATATGTGTATCGACTAATAAAAGCAATGTGTGTGTTTGTGATTATTTGTCGTTTTTTAACGCTAGGAGTCTCTCTGCCTCCTCGAACCTACACCGTGAAGACAGCTGGTTCAAATCTCTCTTTGTAAGAAAAGTTGACCCCAGGAAAGATGCACACTCCCAACTGTTGGCCAAAGAAGAAGCTCAAAGCCTGTATAAAATTCAGTGTACGTGTCCTTATCTAAAACACAGAATACACATGTGCGTATCAAGCGCAGATTTCCATCACAACAGTGACATTGTTTGCTAGGCGAGATTACAGTGGATGTGGAGTTTTGCTCCATTAGTCAGTAAAGGCACAATCTGTTGCAGTGCATAACATGCCTTTCTTTTACAGTTCACAATGTCAAGCCAGAGTGCCTTGATGAATATAACAAACTTTGGTAAGATCATCCATATCGAGAAGGTGTTGTGTAGTAACTTGTGTTTTGATCAATCCTGCTAACTAGTCTAGATGTGATAAATCAACAGTATTTTTGACTTTATCTACTGCCAGTTGTTTTTGCTGTCATGGCTGACATTTTTCTTTTTCATGGGATAATCGTAACTGATGTGTAACTTATTAGGGTTGTGCTTAATTATCAAAACTGATTAAATATAATTTGCTCTCGGTTTTGGTAATGTTGTCATCTACATTTTAGAGTATTTGTAATGCTAAATAAAAGCGATTTTCTAAAATGTCTAATGGAAATAATCTGAAGACTAATGTCAGAAACCTAACCTGATAATCCACTGGATGTTGTGCATCGTTTATCATGTAACACTCATTTCTGCACACACAGTGAACAAGTCTTACCATCTATTCATGCTGACCCTAATTATCCTTGTGAGCTGGTGGGCACCTGGAACACATGGTATGGGGAGCAGGATCAAGCAGGTTAGTGTCAGCGTTTTTAAAATTACTATACTAACTACACATATGCAACATAGACAATCAATAGTATGTTGATTCCTTGTTCAAAAATCTAGGAGAACTAACATAGAATTTGCCTAAGTTTGACTTATAGTAAAGATAATAAAGATATATTCAACTGAATAAATAGAATTGACAATCTATATCTTTTTTTTCCTTTTAGTGCATTTGTGGCGATACAGAGGAGGCTACCCTGCCCTGACTGAGGTCATGAACAAACTAAGGACGAATAAGGTGCGCACACAAGTCAATGCGTGTAACCTATAAAACTTTTTTCTACACTGCTAACCGATTGTACAAACAATTTCATACTGAATACTTGTCTAAAGCATTTGGAGTTTAGAGTAGCAGTAATAATGATTATTTTAGCACATCATGGTAAACTGGTAAAGGTATATGATGTTAAACACTTAATAACCACATTACATTGGTAGGATATATGAGCGTTTTAATTTATGCCCCTTTGTGATGACACAGTTGGAGGGAGGGCGATAGATCCTCTTTGGAACCTGGTTGCTCCTCCCCTCGGCATAAACATAAGATGGCTGGGGAGTCGCCAGCAACCGCTTTATTTGCATGAGAGTAAAACAGCTTCTTCTAAAACTGGCAAGAACAAATGTAGTGAGATCTCTTTGTGTAACGAACTTCATGGACATGTTTTGTAGAGCCCATAGATTTGTTTTAACTTGCTTTATAAGATGTGTACTATGTCCCCTTTTACGTGAGAAGTATTTTGGAATGAAACACTGATTAGTATAGGAGTGTCAGAAGAACAATTAGTTCTAATTTTTGCTAAAACTAACTAGTTTTAATGTGATTTATTAGAAATATTTGTTTAAAAATATTCACAGACAATTTATGTTTGCAGTATTTTTTATCATCAGCAAATTGTGAACTTTGATTAGTAAAATCCAACAAATATAAGCATTTTCATAAAGATTTTGAAAGTATTAATACAGATCGTTATAGATTTGTAAAGCTTACCAAGATGCCTTTTGTATTTGAACAGGAATTTATGCAGTACAGAGAAAAACGAGGAAAAATGCTGCTGTCCCGTAGAAATCAGTTGCTTTTAGAGTTCAGCTTCTGGAACGAGCCTGTGCCCAGAGACGGACCGAACATATACGAGCTCAGATCTTATCAACTCAGGGTATGAAATGTAGCTATTTATACTATAACTATTTATTTTTCCTCAATAGCACTGCACAGTAATATCTGGCCTATATCGCTATTCATTGTATTGTGTCAGCATACACTCGAGCAGTGCAATGTTCGTTGTGTTCACATCCTTTTGGCCAGTATCATTGGGTTACATTTCAAAATGAACACATGTCGTGTTGGCCACCGTCTTTTGGTGATCACAGCCAAATATACAACATGTAACAGTGTCCAGGAATTTTCTTATGTCACTATCTGTGCCCTTTAATGTAGTCTTGAGCGTGTTAGTGTGTTAATTGGCATTGTCATCAAAACTTGAGTATGACCAGCTTTAGGTTTAAAGTATTTAAGCAAAGTTTTTGCAGTCATATAACTGTACAGTCTCAATACCACATCTCATTCTCAGTCTTTCATTTTTATTGTGCACATTCTTAAATGATTTTTAAACAATTCTCTAAATAGTTCTCATTCTTTTGCAGCCTGGAACCATGATTGAATGGGGAAATTACTGGTAAAGTAGCTGCATAAAACTATTTGCTCAATAATGTTTTCATTTGTCTGTTGGCTTTAAAAACCAGATTAACTGGTTTTGTTATTGCTTTTGCAGTTGCTGAATTTTGAGAATGGAGGGTAATATGCCTTCTAAATAAAAGTTTATGAGCATAGTCAACAATTGATAGATAATATAATTTAAGATAATATAATTTTCATATTCTTCCTGTCTTAATTTGAAAAAATATATATGTATCATTGCCTGCTGAAATTTGTTTAATAAAATCATTTAATTTGGCAGCCTAGAATCATTCAATTCTGCATGTGTCTGTGTAATACCGAAATTAATGTTTTAAAAACATTTCAATTTATGTCTGGTTTGTATATGGACATTAATGCATGCATCAAGGTAAGTGTTATTAAAAATGTTTCTAAATCATCTGTGTTAATGTAAAAATAACATGGTCAAAAGAAAACGTGCACCGTCTTATAGTTCTGTGTATTAAGTAAAACCAATGTAGGAGTAATCAGTCAATTTTTAAGAAGAAACGATGTATAAAACCAGGCCAAATTTGTCAAGGTCCAAACTTTGATTTGGATTTCATTTTGGAGACATGCTAACATGAATCAGTTTATCAGAAATTCCAGGTCTGGACTGAGGCTGCATTGAGAGTAAAAAAAAGTCCTGTCCAGTATTACTACTGTGATTATAATAGTTGGCATGGAGTGTATTTGATGACTGGTAAACAAAGAACAAACTCTCTTTTTAAGTAGAAGAGCCTGTAAAACCAGATTAAGTTTAATGTATTCATGTATAAAACACAGAATTGAGTGGGGGTGTATTTTTTTCTTTTTATTATTGGATGAGTGGGATTGTTTGATTGTCATAGAAACTTCTATAACGCTTTATGCTTTATGTGGTTTCAACAGGGCTCGGGCTATTGAGCTTCGACAGCAGAACAACGAGGCTGTGGGAGGCTTCTTTTCACAGATTGGAAGCTTGTACATGGTGCATCATCTATGGGGTACGTTAACACTCATTTACATTAGCGAACACCCTGGAAATATTCTATTGTACATGTCTGTGTAATGCCGGATTAAATGTCTTAAAGGGTACACGGTTTGTCTCATTGATTTTTTTTTTTTTAGCTTACAAAGACTTGCAGTCAAGAGAGCAAACAAGAAATGCAGCTTGGCAGCATGAAGGTTGGGATGAAGTTGTGTACTACACAGGTGAGTTCTAAAGAACATAATCCCAAATCCAAAAATCAGTAGCACATCGACTAATGAAAAATGATCTAATGAGAAATGTATTCTTGTTTTCTTATCTTTAGTTCCATTGATTCAGCACATGGACTCGAGAATAATGATTCCTATGAAGAGTTCGCCTTTGAAGTAGCTCCCCCATAATGACTCGAACTGCAAGACAGATTTTAGAATCTAGAACAAATTCATTCTAATTTTGCACTGCTTTGGATTTCTGTTCATTTGTCTCATTTTGACTTTTTGAATCTGGTTTCTGACTCCTTTTCCCATGGATACTTATTGTTAACAATTCATTTAAAGCACTTTTGGATAAGTTTAAAACCAGGGAAGCAAAACCTCTAAAATACTGTCGGCTACATTAACACACAGACGATTTACACAAAGGCTTTGTCAGTGGTTCACTGGTATATTTCAAACTTAATTGGGATGTTTTCACTTCAAATTTTGTGCAGGTTGCTGTGGATATTTATTAGAAGTTTGGTAGCAGATTTGTCGCTGCTTTTGATTTGTGAGGGGTGATTGACATGCATTGTGGCCAACAATTATTATTTTTATATGTACATCCAGAATACATCGATCAGCTTGCATGCAGTTTTGCCAAATAAAACACCGTGATCTGGGTCATTCTGGTTCTCTAGTTCTACTGATTACTGTAGTTAAAATCTCTCTAGATGTTTTGTAATGTACGTCCCATAACTTTTCTAATTGTACAGTTTGTATATTAGTTACAAACTACTGCAATGGCTGGAGTTTTACCTTTCAATTGATCAATTCAACTGGACCTTGTATTCAGTTTGCAGACATATTTTATGTATTGTTGATTTGTTTTTTCCATTACAGACATGGCCTGTTTAATGCATTTCTGTTGTTTTCTCTTTTAATCCACTGTAGACACCTTAAAACGATAAAATGATGTTACTCCTGTTGTCGAGTCATGTAGGTCTGCCAAGGTGAACAGAATTTGTGGGGAACTGAATTGTGGATGAATATGTCAAAGTACAGTGTGGTTTTATTTAACATCCCCTGCTTTATTAAAAGTAGATGTACATACTAAAATAAATGTATGATTGAATCTCAGGAATGTTTGGTTTTGTTAAGCTGTGCACTTAGACTGCAGAACACTTTGTTTATGAAATTTAAGATTTGCACCGGATATTTTTATTGCTTATAAAAGAGAAGGCAAAACATCCCGCCAGCTCTATATGACTTTGAAAGGGGGGTAAAGTATGTGTACAAACTAGACAGTAACCACAGGCGGGTATTGGGTTTTGGGGTTTCAGTTGATGACTTAAAATCAACTATAAATCAGCGTTGTTCTAGGTTGAAGAACTAAAAGAAACAACAAAAAAGTACGTTGAAATAAAATAAGGATTTAGTATCTCAAAACAAGACTTGGTAAGTCGAAACGATGACATGGTAACTCCATATAAGGAGATATTTATTATTTGGTGGTGGAATTGCTTTTCTTAAGCATTAGGGGTGTAAAATACAGAAATGAACACATTAAAAACAATTCAGCTGAAAACGCAGAGCGGTTAAAATGGAGAGGAGACCACGCGCCCATTCCCTGGCCCCGACTGATGTCACGGCAGAGGACTTTATATAATTGATATATATATATATATAATGAAGACATTGAATCTTCAATTTCCTTCTGGAATAATAAAGTATATCTATCCTGTGGATCTGTAAAACTTGAATATATATATAAAAAATTATCGATATCGGCGATACTGTCTCTGCATTTACTTGATATCGGATCGATACCACCGATACCGCCACTGCTGGGTTTTCCAAATTTGGTCATACGTCGCCATTGTCCACACGAATGACGTTTCAACTAGCCAATCAACAATGCGTTTATGCTAGCCGGTGTTTTTTTTTAACCAATCAATGCTCAAGCTAGGCGGGGCTAAAGACGGGCGTGTGGAGGTTTCTGGAAGCTTGGTTCTCTCTCTCTCTGCTAGCCTGTGTTAGCAATTTGACGAAGTCGTAGAGCCGGGGATAGAATGACTGCCGTAAAAGCGCTCAATCCGAAAGCAGAGGTGGCCCGAGCTCAGGCTGCCCTCGCTGTAAACATCAGCGCCGCTCGGGGTCTCCAGGATGTGCTGAAGAGTAACCTCGGTCCGAAAGGAACCATGAAAATGTGAGTTTGTTCCGTCTCTGCTAACACAAGCGCGGATAATCCGGGCTTCATCTCAATACGCCAGTGTTCCCTATTAAGATGCACTATATAGTGCTTCAGGAAGCGACCCGTGCGCCATTTGTAGTGCACTATAAAGTTAGTAGGTTGGCATTTGGATGGCGGCCATGATTACCTCGCCTTTCCTTGGTAGTTCTATTAAAATAAATACCCGAAATGCTCAGTCATTGCGATTATTTTTTGATTGAGTTGTTCGAATTAAACTTATTTATAAGCGAAATTGACCATAAACTTAGTAATTCGTTTATTTTCACGTTTATCGTGCTGTTTTAGCTTAGCATGGTACGATTCATCCACATGGTATCTGTTTAACTTTGCTAGCTAACGGCATCACCCGGCTCACAATAAGCGGCTAACGTTTGCTAGCTTGCACACTTTGACAGCCTCGGTATTATTTTCCTTTAACCAAGTTAATAAAATGTTTTACTAACTTAGCTTTTTCTTTGTCTTGTTGTAATAAAAACTATATTCATAAGCTTACTATATTAGTTATTTAAAATATTAGTTACATTTTGATTTTTAGCATCCTGACCACCTGCTCCACCTTTATTGATGATGATTTTTACCCTCCAGTCGAAACCGACCCTGGGTCACTCTGTGGATCGTTACCGATCCCAGAGTATTTCGGCAATTTCATTTTACAGGGTAGGTTGCCAG
>JAOUQU010000015.1:2708847-2726901 GCA_028566735.1 Ammoglanis amapaensis | reverse complement strand
ATTTCTAGCATTTTTGTGATCATGATTTATTGTGATCTGCGGCAGCCCGGCATTAAAGGTAAAACTTCACAAATGTGGATTCCGGTCAAAATGGTATTTTGAGTCGACTACTAGCCGCTTAGTTGGAGTAAATGACGACCACTGGTCGACCAACAAAATCCTTGGTCGTGGACAGCCCTAATTTTTATACATATATACATATCGGTAGCTCTAATTATACTGGTTTGATCATGTTTGTCTCATGCTACTGTTAATGATTGCAATGTTTTAGGTGTACAATGTGAATGATATGTATGAACCTGAAGCACAGTTTCCTGTTGACATCAATATTAACATGGCCAAGGTGATGGGTATCTTCTTGGCACAGTTAAGGTCAGTATTTTGTTACATTTACAGTTATTTCTGGTTTTAGCGTTGTCAACTTCTTAATTTTGCACAAAGAGTTGTGGTTTTAGAAAAACCACTAGTAACCTACAAATTAGTTATTGTATCATTTATTTTGCCGTTTTTAAGCGACAATATTATTCAAACTGAATAAGAGACAGATAAGCGTCTTGTACACTGTACAGGTTCCCAGTACATTGTCTCTCTGTTGTCTTTCTCAGATTGCTGCTGGGAGTACAAAAGAACCAGCCTCCGACTGGTTTCATTCTGCAGAGTGCAGGCAGTGCAGGTCTGACTGACTGGGAACTGGACCGGCTGCTGTGGAGCCGCAGTGTAGAGAACGTGGCCACAGCTAGCACCACTATTACTTCGCTCATCCAGCTTATTGACCAAATCGGCAACATAGTCATCAATGACAACGTTGCCCAACAGGTGACAATGTTTTGATTTGTGGTTTGATGGGCAGGATTTGAGTCTATCAATTAGTTGAAAAAAAAATGCAATTTTACTTGTGACAGACTAAAGAATTCAATAGAAAAAAATAAAAGTAAATCTACTATAAATAAATAAGTAATACAAATGTAATAGATATTAAATCATTGCACTAAAATTTTAGCAGCAGGTAATGGTTATTAAGTCCATATGTGTATCCAGTTATTGTGTATATATGCTGCAATAACATTTGTCAGAGGGCAGACTGTTGAACAAGTCTATAGTCCGAGTGTGAGGGTTTATGGGACTAACTTGGTGGTTCTGCTGAGACAATGTGACTGGTGTAATTGTTAAAGTGTCCGTTTTGAAGGGGTTTGCTAATAAAAACCAATCCATAAATTACATTGAGGCAGCCAACTCTGATTTACCTCTACTGGAACTTCGCTTTGGCTATTTTTGCCCCTTTCATTATGCAACAGTAAAATGTCTCTCAAAAGTGAATGACCTTAATCCTCCATGCATATGCAAGTTTGCAAATAGCAGTTACTAAACATTTTGGTTGTTTCAGGTCTCCAGTGCTGTGACTGCACTTCAGGCTGCAATGGCTGAATTGGAGGCTGGGAACTTGGCCTTTGCTCTCCAGTACAGTAGGGAGGCCATTTTGGCTTCTGAGAGAGCGTTTTTCGATCCCTCCCTTTTGCATCTGCTGTATTTCCCTGATGACCAGAAGTTTGCTATATATATTCCATTGTTTTTACCAATGTGTGTTCCAATCGTCCTCTCGCTGCTGAAGATTGTTAAAGAGATAAAGCAGAAGCGTCAAGACAAACAAGCTAAAAATGACTGAAAGCATTAATTGCCCTGGATGGTATACAGATTCTAAGCACTGATTTGTATGAACTCAGTGTATGTTTGGCCTCTGCAGTCCAACACTATGATTGTTTTCTTTTTGCTTTATAAGTTATTTTTGCAGCCCTTGAGTATCTTGAAACTGAGCTTTCTAATGCAAATTGTTGTCTCAGGTATTGCACTGTATTTACGTTCTAATAATAAATCTGTTTTACACAGTAAACATTTCTGTGTACAGTTGGGCCATCAATCCCAAGCAGCAACACTGTAAAGGACTTTTTTTTACATATCTTAGAATGTTGATATTCCAAGTGCAACAAGAGAACGTGTGAGTTCTGTTATGTTGGCGGCTGGGACGATAAAGTAAAACATGAATCTAACTCAAAAGCCAATGTTTTTTATTGTTGTTATTTTTGTTGCAATGGTTTGTCTCTATGTTTTAAATGTTTAAATTAGCCTTGTCTGAAAATATTTGTAAAGATTTTTTTTAATTCAGAGTAAGATATTCAAGATGGTGGATATTTTTGTTGTCTTGTGTGTGTCGTTTTTGAATTGTGTGAAAATCCTGCCCACACTAAAGAATACTGAATGAAAGGTGTATATAAACTTATCTGTACTACATGCCATGTACTATATGGTAGTACAAAAACAATCATTCAAAACTTAGTTTACCAGTTATTTATATTTAAAAAATATTCCCTGTCACAGAAAATGCTTGTTTGTACAAGGTCACTGCTGATGGCAATTGGTAATTACATAGGGCGAGAATTGCACTACCTAAGCTCATGGTAAGTTCAGGTTTTATTAATTAGTTTGAAATTATTTAGACACTTGTGAAGGTAATTGGAATATGAACAATATCAATTGTATTCTACATTTAGCTCACCTGCTGCTCTTTTGTTGTCAAATGTAACTTCAGTATTATATCTGGGTTAAGAAGATTCTGTCAACCAACATTATCAGTATAAGGCACTTAGGAGAATAATTTAGACTGTTTGTACATTACATCCATAAATACGTGTGTGTTTAGTTGTGCCTTGTCTTATAATATTAAATATTTAGCTCATGCTCAGTAACATTGAAGTCCACTTTATGCGGGACAGGATATATCCTGGAATTATTGTCCAGCGAAAATTGGTGAAGCTTTGGTAAGCTATGTTTCAATAAAAAGTGTACTTTGAGTGTTTAGAATCCATGACATTGATCACTATGATATTCATATCAGTGTCAAGCTAACAACCATGATTCTTTTATACCACTACTATGCAGTAGTACACACTACTACTATAGTACACTAATTCTAGCACCAAACACGTTTGGGGATTCTTTTTGTGACCAAATGTGATGTACTTCACGTTACCCATGTGAAATTTGGTAGAACTATTTTTACCAGGGTCCATGCCCCAGTGGATCCAAATTTTCAAGTCTAAACTCGGCGTTGTTATTAGTTAGCTGGGATCTTCCCAGCCCCCTAGGATGAATATATATGATTGTAGTATCAGTCCCAAGCCTGGATCAAAAGTGTTCTGTCATAAAAATACATTTGGCATAAAAACCATGCCAAGCCAATAATGCAGAGCACTGTGGCATACCTTAATGGGAGCAAAGAATTTTACAGTTAAAAAGCACATAAATATTTTATTGAAGCATTTATGTTTCTGTAGGAACTTTTTTACAGCAGCACATGATATCCAATAAAACACAATAAAGTTTAAGTGTGTGTGTGAGAATGGCTGCTTAGCAGCCATCTTGACAAAAATTATCTTATAGTGGTCGCATGTTCAGTTGGGAAAGATAGTATCGAAAAGAAATCATTTATGTTACACAATACTAAAAAGTTACTGTAAATATTGTAAACAATGAAACATCAGGGGAAATCACAGATCTACTACGTACAATTTAATCGTTTATTTGTTCATTGTTTAATATTTAAAGAATAGAGCAACGCGTCCCGTGATGCAAGCGTCAAACTGCCCAGAATCTCAAATCGCTACCCAACTCCACCTAGTGTACTAGATAAAGCGTATAATATGTGTATCACTGTAGACTCGACGTCGTGCCCTTTAAAGGGAGCAGGAAGTGATTTGGTTTGAACAACTCTTATGTGTTTTTGCATTCGGCGCACAGCTAGCAGCGAGCGAGCACACCAAGACGCCATTTTAGAAGTCGTCGAATTTTCCCTTGTCGTGTTTAAAAGTTTTTATCAACATTTACGAGGGTAAACACATTTTTATGAACACATGTTTTGTTACTTATTATAAGTAGGTTAAGTATTTTAATTATAAATGTACGTTTATTCCTTCAGGAAGCATGTCTGGAGGAGGTGTAATAAGAGGTCCAGCGGGTAACAACGACTGTCGTGTTTATGTGGGAAATTTACCCCCCGATATTCGCACCAAAGATGTGGAGGACGTGTTTTATAAATACGGAGCGATACGTGATATCGATTTGAAGAACCGGAGAGGAGGACCTCCTTTTGCTTTTGTAGAATTCGAAGACCCCAGGTAATAAAAAACGAGCGGCATATTTCTGCCATTACTAACTAACTCCGGTGTTCAAGGAGGTTCGCGGTTTAAACTTGACTGACCTCTAAGAGGCGGATTTTGTACTAAGATCCTCGCAATCGTAGCTTGTGTGTGTTGCAATTTAAATTGAGGGGTAATTTCAGGTCATTGCACAGATCTGCACACACCTTTTACACACTGGCATTTTTTGCCATTCTAAATTTGCATGTGTTGAATCCTGGGTTTCCTCCCAAAGTCCAAAGACATGCAAGTTAGGTGAATTGACTAAATAGTTCTTAACTCCGTTTGATATTACCTTTTGTTTTTATGGGATTCAGGTCTGGAGTCCAATCCATTTGAGTGTTTTTTTGTATTTAATCTGTTATTTTTTGATAATTGTTAGTTTCATGATGTCAAAATATGAATAACACAATTAGGAGGAATTTTTTTATACCTTTTTTAATTAATTCAGAGAGTTTATTGGTCGATTCGTGGATCATACAGCTGTTGTGAATTTGCAGTTTTGCTTGTTTCAAAACCGTAAGTCGTACAAAAAGTGCTGTAGTACTGCACAATGTTTGGACACCTGCATTCCAAAGTTTAGAGGCCACATGTTTACCTGTGCATGTTAGTGTGTATTTTGGGTTCGTTCTCAAATATCACAAACTGTGTGCACGTGTGCATGTGGTAACAATTTACCCCGGTCACTCGTCAAAATTCATTAACTCGTTAAATTTTTTTCTAACATGTTATTTGTGACCGTGTAGATAACATTTAGGTAATATGATTCTGATATGAATTCAGGCCTGATATTTTATTTGTTTTGTATCGTGCATTAACACCGATTAAGACATAGATGGATCGGTATCAGTCTTGCATATGTCTTTTTTTTTTGTTTGTTTTTAGAGATGCTGAGGATGCAGTATATGGACGAGATGGATATGACTATGATGGCTACCGTTTGCGGGTGGAGTTCCCAAGGAGTGGCAGAGGTGGTGCAAGAGGTGGAATGGGCGGTGGTGCCACCAGAGGCAGATATGGCCCTCCTTCTAGACGCTCAGAGAACAGGGTCATAGTTTCAGGTTAGTTTAGTTGTTTAGCTTTGTTCTCTGAAATTAAAGTAGTAAATCTTAGCCCTTCTGTTAAAATGGTATGCCGAAGATTGTGTTCATTTAACTATCCACACATTGCATTAAATATTTTGTATTAAATAATAATAAAAATTCCAACACAATTGGGCTTAATTTGATGTTAGATAATATATTTTTTGTATATTTGCTTAATGCTCCTTATTGCCAGAGAGCACTGATCATTTGCACGATTTAGTAATGATGCATATTAGCTTGTGAATCATTGGAATCACTGCACAACAGCAAGAACTAAATCAATATTAAACAGAGGTGCCATCACATTTATTGTATTACAGTAAACCAGATGTTGCTGGCGATTCAACTTTCACAATTATCAGCTGACTGTGCTTTTCTTTGAGATCCTTTCTTTTTATAAATTAAGTAAATTGGTTAAAAAACTGTAAAATAATACAGTAATGCACATTACTTTTTGCCCAAATAGAAAAAAGTTAGGTTTTTAGGTGTTAGTTGTAACATGTCATGTTTATCCTAATCAGTTATTAATTCGATTTTCTGACTAATGTAGAAGTCGTTTGGATAAAAACAAACTGATTTGTTGAGGGGAAAAATGCAAAAAAAAATTTTTTTGATATGGTCGGCGTTTGACAACAAAGCATCATATGCAAAAAATGTTTTCCGAATTGAATTTCCTGACCTGTAATTGCATGTATTTTTATTTTGGCCTTGTAGTGCTCCCAAGATCTTTGGATCATGGCAGTTTTTACCCTAATATAAAATGCATTTTTAATTTGAAGTCTAAACATTAATTTGGTGAATTCATGGTGCATTATCACGTCTCTCAATGATATTATTGTGATATTGGGCCAAAAATCAGACAATTATTTTTGTGCACAGGACTCCCTTCTAGCGGAAGCTGGCAGGACCTGAAGGATCACATGCGTGAAGCAGGTGATGTATGTTACGCAGATGTTTTCCGAGATGGCACCGGTGTTGTGGAGTTTGTGCGCAAAGAAGACATGACCTATGCTGTGCGAAAGCTGGATAACACTAAGTTCCGCTCCCATGAGGTACGTGTGAGTTTTTGAATAGGAACGGCCATTGGACAGGACAGGGCATAGCTTAAGGATTGGAATGTGTCACATGGAGCCACATGGACTTTGAGGATCCAAGGAATGGCTTAGGATGCTCATTTGAATGTAAGTGATTTTAACACTGGGCTTGTACATTTGACATTAATTTTTGTTGCCAGCTATTTGTTTTCATTGCATTTTATAACACAAATACTATAATTCTATTGGTAATGAAGATGTCTATGAGAACAAAAGTAGCTTTAATATTTAGCGACATCCCCCCCCCCTTTTCAGCTGCATGATGGTAAGTAACTCTTGAATAACTACATGTTTTGTTCCTTGTTAAAAACCTTGTGTTGTGTGTTCCGTAGGGTGAGACTGCTTATGTTCGTGTAAAAGTGGATGGCCCTCGCAGCCCAAGCTATGGCCGTTCCCGCTCTCGGAGCCACAGCAGGAGCCGGAGCAACAGTCGCAGTCGCAGCTTCTCTCCACGCCGCAGCAGAGGATCTCCTCGTTATTCACCACGTCACAGTCGCTCTCGTTCCCGCACCTAAAACAGTCCTACCCCTACCACATATCCTGTGTCACCCTGTTGGACGCCCTGCCATATTTCACCACCTTTTTTGATCTGTCGCAGCAGCTTTGGTTCTTTAATCATTTGGATTAATTGCATAGCTAAGTGGGTGATTCCATGTCTTTTTACTGTCTTGTAACCTTAGTGTTTTGTCCTTTCCTTACATGTCTCTACTTTTTTTTGTTCTGCATTTTAAACAGTTTCATATATTTTCATTTGTCTGTAGATATGGAAAATGTTAAAGATGTCAGTGTTCATTGTTTTTTGTTTGCAATGGGTCTTTAAAAAATCGTGTGGGGAGGGGGGATTGCTGGTTAGGTTTTTGTTGCAAACTGTTCTGTTTTTACTTTTTCATGTGTCTTTTTATAGACAACAGAGGAGCAGGATTAAAGAGTGCTTTGGAATAGAGGATTGTCAAGCACAGTTCAATCATATTAGGATAAAGCGTTTTTGGAGAAGGAGGAGCAGGGATTTCAATATTGGCAATGGTATGACGACAAGTATTTTAGTTACTTAAATTTTGCAGGATTTGTTCCTCAGACTTTACACAATTCGTATTTTTCTTAGTAAAGTAACATTAGTTTTTGCTTTTTGCCATTTACTTCCTTTATTAAAGCCCTTTCCCTTTTTGTTTCACTTTTGTTTAAATTAGCATTTGCTGAAATGCATGCGTTTTCGTCTTGATGTTTCCATGCTTTTGCATACACCAGGACAGTTGTTAGGTTTTTGTGCTTATGCTAAATACAAAACATTTTGCCATCTGAGTTGGACCTGGGCCTCATGATTATAGACCAACTACACAAACATCTCAATAGCTCCTGATGGAAGGTTTGACTTGCATTTATTTCCATGTAAAGTGCAGATCACCTGAGAGTTTTCTGTGTATGCTCTGACATTGTATAGTTAGCATGGTGCTTGTCATGTTTTAATGCATGTTCTAGTCTGGCGTTTCATGAATTATGCTTTGTTAAAACAACAAAGTAAAGACAAAGAACAAAAACACAGCTCCTATTATTGTTAGAAGCATTTGCTTTAGCTGTGATTCTAACATGTTGCCTCCCTCTTTTTGATTTTGCTGGTATTTAAAGGTATGGATTGGACGAGGGCTCACTGCTTCCCGATCCTTGGAGTCGGATCATTGGATCAGTTCAGGATCAGGAGCAGGCTTAGGATTAGAATAAAGATGGATACGTACATGGAGCGGAATCAATTTACCGGGAACGGGAACCATAGGAGAGGATCCCAACCCCAAACCGCACCAAATGGAGATAAAACGCGGAAACCTTTTTAATTGGCATTTCTAAAAACCGATCCGATTTTTTTTGCTTTTCTGGAGCCTGACCAAAGATGCGCACGTTGAAGGGATCCTGCATTTGTTTATGCGTATGGTTTAAAGTGGAGCAGAGCCAGGAACTGGGAGGCTGGATCAATTGCTTTGGATGGAATCTGCATGAGGAGCTTGGTAAATGGAGGCATTTAGGGTTTTGGGAGGGTGGGATTATGTGGGTATTTTGTTTAGAGATATAAATATATATAGTTTGATAAATCTTTGTTTTTAGACAGTTTATTTTGGAATTTGTGGGTTTTCCCAATTGGCTACTTTTAATTATTACTTTATACAGATTGTCTCTCTTTCCCCCCCCCCCCTTCCCCCCTTAAAATAAAAGATAAAATGGCTATGTCTGTCTTAAGTTCATTTCAATAATTTGTTTGCTCTTTCCACAGCAGAGGTCATATGAGCATGATGGCTATTTCTGTGTTTTTGCAAAAACAGATGTCTAATGTTAGTGCAGAATCATGTATAAATTGAATCCTCATCTGTAATAGATGAAGCCTGACTAAAATTGGCTCCTTGTGACTGGGCCATGAAATGACTGCAGTAGAACAAAGTATAACGCACGGAACATGGAATTTAATTTTAATGATTTGTGCCCATTCAAAGGTGCAAACATGTGAAACCATTTGTCTGGTCTAGGTTTATTCAATGAGCTGCAATATACTGAGCAAATTAAATATATCTTGGTGTGTAAAGTTTACTAAAATGTGGGATATTGTTAAAAATGGATAAAGGTTTGAATTAAAACGATGAAATGTCCCCATTTGCTTCATAAAAATCTGGCTTAATTTTTGAAATGATTCATGAAATAAATAAATTGCTAAACAAACACTTGGAAAATGTTTTAATTAGTTTGAATAGATTTTAAACTTATTTTGCTTAAATAAAACAATTGTTAAATAAGAGGCATATTTAAAGACATACAAAAATTGATTACTAGTAAATTATTAGAACAGTGATTTCTAGCATTAAATAATACAAATTAAAACTGATGTTCAAACAAATTATATTTGAGCAAACATTCTATGTGCAGATTGTTCTGAATCTGGTCGACACATTTTTGGCACCACCAAAAGCTTTGGCCTATCTGGGTGAGTGTTTTTAATGAAGCAAATAGCGTACTATATATATATATACACACACACCTAAAGCAAACCAAGGATTACTGCTCATTACAGCTGTAACCACAATTCATATTTGACTATACTATAAATAATTTTCTAAACTATTAGTTTAGAATACAAAGAATTTACTATGTTTGCTATCATACAACATCCAGTTTTTTACTTCCTGTAGCAAACACTAGATATTACAGAAAGGATGAATAACGGACAGAGGATCTACTAATGAGTAAAATAAGCTGTCATTTTGGAACTTCTGTAATTTTGTCTATTGAATTGAGAAGGGCAGATACAAGGCACAAAGTCTCTCTTCCTGCTAGCAGCTGCCTAAAAGACAAACAAATCACATAAAAACATCAAATATCTACATGTTCAAAAGTTAGTGTTTAAATTCAAACTTCAAATTCTTAATATTTGGCTGTGAATTGCTTTTAAAATCATGGCTATTGTCATAGGGCTTTCAGTTTAGGTAGTTTGGCTAACAGTTCCTCTCCAATTTTGTCTGTTTTTTGTTGGTTATAATCGCATTCATGTTAGACTTGCTTAATAATTATTAAGCTTTTAACGTCATATTTTACATTATAGATTAATGACAAGAAATGGTCTAGTTTTAAGTGACACCGAAGTCAAATCAAACACATTCAGACTATTTATCTTCAATTTACCTTAATGGACTCTGAGAGGAAACCCCACACAGATATGAAGAATATGCAAACTCATCACAGAAAGCCCCAGATTCCCTAACCTAGGAATCTAACCCAGGTCTTCTTGCTGTGAGGACGCAGGGCTAACCACTGCTGATACCCTACTGCCATAACCAGACATATCTGTGCATATGTCTGCAATAACCTTGACTTTTCTAAAATGGGCATGGGTGAACCAATTTTATCATTTGATCTAAAAATTGTTTACAAGAGCTTGAATTCCTAATCACTTTTATTGTTACTACTATATTTGTGTACAGCAACTAATCCCTGTAGTTTCCAAGAAATAAATTGTGAGGTTAACCTTGCAAAAAGATATGTCTACAATGTTTCCTCAATAATTAAATTATGCTCA
Source organism: Ammoglanis amapaensis (assembly GCA_028566735.1). Taxonomy (NCBI): domain Eukaryota; kingdom Metazoa; phylum Chordata; class Actinopteri; order Siluriformes; family Trichomycteridae; genus Ammoglanis; species Ammoglanis amapaensis. Next base: position 2,716,481 of record JAOUQU010000015.1, on the reverse strand, counting down.
CTAATAAAAGATTTCCACATACTTGATAGAATTTTCTGCATCTTGAGTGACTTTATGAAGGTACTCCGAAGCTACGTGTGCATTTTGTTTCATAGTGTGTAAAGCAGCAGATTCACCAGCTTGAAGCCGCTCGTTTTCACATTTATAGCTCTCAACCTGGCTCTGCAGAAAAATGATCAGTTTGGATATATAAATTCTGTTAATACAACAGGAACCACAACAGTACAAGCTCAAATATAATAGAAAAGAATGTAACATCAAACCTGAAGTTGCAGGACTTCTTGTTTTAATCTCAACAAATTGTTTTCAGCTTTAATTGCTCTTTTCTAAAGAAAATTTTCAAAAAGCAATAAGATGTCATTAATTTCATAAGTGAACTGTAACCTACGTTTAACAAATTGTTGTAAAATCTGCAACTGGAGGTTATTTTTACCATTTATTTAAGAATGATTTTAATTGTAACAGTCCTAAAAGCTAATGAAATTTGCTACATACAGTCATGAGCTGGAGGTTTTGTTCCACAGATTGCACCATGGTCTCTAAGGCTTTAGCTTCTCTTTCTTCTTGCAACTTTCGATTGTGCATCTCATCAGTGAGACGAGAGATCCTGCATACAGCACATAGAAACTCATATATATATATATATATATATATATAGTGTGTGACTAATGTTGATTAACTTTAGTTGACATTTCTTACTTTGCTGAGTCAGCTTCAGACTTTTCAATCAGCTCTTTGATATACCTCCTGAGCTGGGAGTTTTCTTCTCTTAACTAAAAGAGGACTAATTTAATTAGTGTCGTTACTTTAATTATAAGACCTTTATTAAGAGGTTATAAATTAGAATGTTATCACCTTTTGCTGGTGTCTAACCATGTTGTCGGTGCTGTTCTTTACATGAAAGGTCAGATCGATGACTGAGGTCTCAACATCTCCTTCATAGCTGCCAGTGCTTTTTCTATTAAAGTGAGTCTCAGGTGAGAAATCATTTCCCAATTCCCACTCGTCCACTGTTTCATCTTTAGACATCATGGAGTGATCTAAAAAAGCACTGCCATCCAGAGTACCTGCCATTGTATGTGACTTTTCAGGTGGTGAAAGCGGGTAGCGTTTATTACATTCATCCTCAGGCTCATCATAAAAAGACTCAGCAAGCAAAGAAGGGTCAGTAAAAAAGTGACTTTTTGGACTTTGATCAAAGCCTCTAGAGTACTCATATTCCTCTCCCAGCTGACAGGCAGCACCAGGTGTTATCTACAAGAATAACAAAGTATTACTGACCAACAACAAATAAAGTTTGTCATGTGATATAACAGAAACATAATATATAAAAATGCATTTTGCATTACAAAGTTTTGGGCTGACCGAAGATGCATGTTGACAAAGATTCATTTTGTATGCGATTAGTGACGCTAGAGAAGTGATGGCTTACTGGTAAAAGTACCGGGCTAGAGATCAGAAGGACTTCCAGTTTTACACTTTTGATTACATTTATGACAGACAAAAGGTGGTTAATCATTTCAATAGCCTCGTCTTGTCTTTAGACTGTGAACCAAAGCAAGAACCAAAAGGGAAAATCACACAGACACAGGGAGAACATACAAACTCCACAGATAATCAATAAACGTTCAGATTTTTTAATTTGATTTGAATTTGATAAGATGCACCCCATCAGGTAACCGAACCTGGAACTTGTTTGTTGTGAGATGACAGTGCTACCCGCTTAGCCACTGTGACTTACAGTACATGCAACATATATATCTAATGGTGGGTATAAACTGGTATAAAGAGGAACATACAAATTACCTTAACATCATCTGTGTTGTAGATTGGTGGATTTTTGTTCCTGATGAATTCTTTAAAAGAGAAGGGATTCAGATCTTCACCCTCTTCTGGCTCATCTAAAAGAGTTGTTGAACATGCAGACAATAAGGTAAAATGTAAGTTACAAAACTACACATTCTATGTAGGAACATTCTTCATTCTTTAGAGTTTTTACTATCCATCATGTATTACAAAAACACCAGATTTTTTTATAGTAATTATTGAAATACCAGTAATATTAACGTAATTGTTTACAGTCTGAGCGACATTAACCTCTAGAGACCCTGCGTCCACATATGAGGACATTACTTTTCTGGTTCTCTGCACCATTCTACCTATTTTTTATTGTTTACTCTTTGGCCTCATATGGAGACACTGCCCGTACGACCTAGTGGTCATATGACAACATAACACTCAATTGATTAAATTATTTTCAAAAGTTGCTTTTTTATGTACAATAACATTAGCACTTTTCTTTATGTATTCTAATGTTTAGTTTCAAACAAACAGTTTTGTTCTTTGTTAGGCAATTGTTTCTTTATTTTAGACCTACTGTCTCCATACGAGGACATTGTACATGAAGCCGTTTTTAGGGGGGGGGGGGGAACAAAGACAAAATGTAATTTTTATGTTTGTTAGGTCTTACTAATCACAAATAGCTTGACGAAATAAAAAAAACGCACATCAGGGAAAAGTCTGGGTTTCAGGAGGTTAAAATCAGTGCCCAAGCAGCGTGGCTAGGGCTGCGTGTGCTCGATTCTGCCCCCTAGTGTGTGTCAGTGCATTTCACCGAACGGAATGAGTTAAACCTGGAGAAATCATTCACAAATGTTTTACCCGAACAGACTTTTATTACTGAAGTTTAGAAACACAAATACCAACTTTTTAACGCCTAAATTAATAGACAATACTCACCATCTTCAATAATCAGCTTTTTCTTGGTTGTTTTGTGTGTCGACATGTTTGTTTTCAGTTATTTAAGAGGATAAAAAGAAATCTGTAGTGTAGCGTTACACAAGCTCTTAAAACAGCGAGAACAGCGTTCAACCTTAATTAGAAACAAAGAAAGGAACAACACAATTTTTTATTTTACTGACAGCTCCACGTCATGTCAGGGAATCTAGTATAATAATAATATAAACATATTTCAATAAAACTTCTGCTCTCTCCGAATACTTTCATTATTTCCAGTCTTCTCGGTTTAAAATCGGCTAGTATTGAACACAGTTTGTTTACCGCCACCTAGTGTTATGGAGAACAGGCTGGATAAAAATACACAAATAAGCAGTCCAGAGAAAAAACTGAACACATTCACATTTTCGGCAAATTACACACGTTTTTACTCCAAAACGACTTATATCTGTGGCCGTACACATTCTAAGCAATCGTGGGTTAAGGGTCGTGAAGACGGGCCCAGTAGTGCAACCTGGCCACTAAACATATGGTTATTGTTTCAGCTGACCTACCCTAACTACAACTGCCCTTAAATAGCAGAGATAATGTTGCTAATAATAGCAACATTAAGATACACTGCAAATGTACATTTTACATGTATTATGTACATGGACATATTTTAATAATATTGTTTTACGCTTTGGTTACATTTATTACACATCGTGCTACAAAAGATTTAGTCAATCAAATCCCACACTTGTGTCCCAAATCACACACTTGCACACTTAAAGCACTATATTTTCGTACATCCCAGAAAACAAAAGACACAGAGTACTAAATTTTAGGTTAGTACAGATAGTTTTTTATTTATGATAATGATTAAGAAAGTGAATATGTTCAAACCTGGATGAATGTACAATAAAAGTAAAATGTTTTAGTTTATAAATTTCATGTACATGGATTTAATTATTATAGCAAAGTCTAGTTTTCACGTTTTTCTATCCCGAGTTGAGTGTAGAGAGAGTCTGTAGCTGGTCTTGCCAGTATGCCTGCCAGTGCAACAGATCAGTGTCTTGCAGCTGGCTGTTTTTTTCTGCCCTCTCCAATTCCTTCATGATCGTTTGCTCATAGTTCTGTAATCAGTAATATCCAAGTAATCAGTTATAGCACATTCCAATAATCTAGATTAAAGAAGGTAATTGCTTGATGCAGATTATTCACCTGATGCAGTGCATTTCGAACCTCTATAGTCTGTAGATGTGCTGTCGTGCTTTTTGCTGTAGTGATGCTGGCTGTCTCTCGCTGTTGGTTTACAGAGGAGTCGTCTGTGGCTTTATAGTAATAAATTCCTGCCCAAGTTCTGAAAAACAGACAAAAACAAATAACCAATTTACATATAGCAGTTTACATGAATGTTGGCTGTATGGTAAAGACATTTGCTTAGAAAATGTGTAGGATGATTACTCGTTGTATGCTTTACAACAACAAGGTGGTTCCCCATGTAGCTTGGTTTAAATTAACCATTAAGAAACCCTTGTACCTGCTCCCTACAAAGTATTTTTCCTCTGAATGAGTGCCAGCTTGTCTATGGTAAACAAGGTGTGTAGATTTCCATACACCTTGGACCTCATTAGGTGTCAGGATGTTGTCCAGTTGAAGAAGCAAATTCTCTGTCAGTGTGGCGAGTGCAGTCACAAACTCCTCTGCATTTTTCATTATAGAAGCCTTTAAGAAAAATCATAAATGAATTAAGAAAAATAAAGAATTCAGAAAGAGCACGGTTCTAATTGCTAGAAGAATAGTCTGAAGTTGACCTGGAGATCCAGTCTGTTAGTCCGAATAGCTGTTCTGTGTTCATCCTGTCTGTTGTTTTCATCTGCAACTAAACACTTCAGCTCTTCCTCACAGGCTGGGTGGCTTAGATGTACACGCACCTGACTGCTGTGTTCTTTCTGAATATATCAAATATCAGTGACTTTGAGGACTTTGTAGATGAAATTATGCATTTCTAAAAAGTCCAACAAGTAGGGATAGATAGATATACCCCAACACACAAAAGCTAAAATGTTGAACTGACACTCCCACAATGCGAAAATAAGATGAGTGTTACGGTTACAGGTAAAAAAAACTCACAGGATTTGTTGTATTGTTGGCTGCAATGCACAACACCTTCCCTCAGCACAAACAGAGTAAATAAGCATCTTTTTGACAGCCACTAAACTGCAGAGTGATTTGATAACCACTGATATGTAAGTACTTTTAAATAATTTAAAAAATAGGCATGTATTTTTCTCCATTCAGACTTCCAAACACAGTCAGACGATGCATACGATCGAATCATTTTATAGCGCAGACATTTATTAAATTAATGCATGTTTTAAATATTTTTTCACGTTTATTTACGGCAATTAAATTGTACCCACAAAGTAGGAAAATGGTTGAAACGGGCACACAAGAAACTAGTAATTTATCTTTATGTGAGACAGATTTTGTGCAAAGAACTTCATTGACATGTTTTGTAGAGCCTGTAGACTTTTTTTATAGATTAAAGAAGCATAATATGTCCCCATTAATATACTGTACTTTGTGATAAAAGAACTTGCCTTTTTTTGCTCACTTTGCTTCAGAGACAATTCAAACTGTTGATGAATGAGTTTAATACTCTGATTCAAATCTTTCAAATACTGATCTCTCAGTTTTGTCAGTAGTGCTTTAGGCACCTGACAAATAGATTCTTCAATTGTCTTCAGCTGCTGCTGAAACTCTAGTTAGAGAATAGAAACCAGAAGTTTTAACATCACAGTTCCTGTTAATACGATACAATTGATTCAATGTATTTATAAGAATGTTATTCATTGAGACATGTTTATATCATATTCACGGTCATCTAAAATGTGATCGCTACAGTAAGATGCTGACCTTGTACACAACCATTGTGGTACTCTTCAGTCTGGCTCTGGTAGACAAGCAGCCTCTTGTTTAACTCCTCGGCACACTGCTCAAATGTATCCTGAATGTACTGAGGTCGCCTTATGGAGCGACGTTCCTTCTTTTTGTAATAGTCCTTGTAGTGGAGTAAATAGATGTGATTATTGATAAACTAGTTTGGGATTTTGTAGCAACATTTTTTTATGCTATTAACGATATAAGTACCTCAGCCACCCTGAGGAGAACATCATTCGTTTCCCACAGAATACTGTTGATCCAATCTTTCAATGTGACACTAAAAAATACAAATTTGTTACATCACAAAACCCACTGTTGATGAGCGTACCAATCAATGTATACCAGTGTACTTGGACACACTTTCTCATTCGATGCTTTTTCTAAACTTTTTCCAGAATTTTCTACATTGTAGATTCATTCTGAAGACAAACTATGAGGGAACATGTAAAACCAAAAGACCCAAACAAACAAGATGTTAAACAAACCAGAACATGTTTTTATATTTTAGATTCTTCAAAATAATTCGATTCAATGACAGCTTTACACTTGGCTTTTCCATTGAAATTCCATTGCTGAGCAGTTGACTTTACTTCATCCAAAAATATCTCAGCTGGGTCAGGTGATCGTGGAAAGCAGGTCATGTGACCAAGCATGTCTGCACCCTCTTTCTTAGTTCAGTAAAATGTAGACATCACAGATGTATGTGTAATGTAAAAAAAAAAATCAAGAAGAAATAAAATCGAATGAAAGGGTGTGACTGTGGAAAAAACTGGATTTTTTTACTAAGATGAATATTGGTAAATGTTGTTCCCATGAGCACTTGAATAACAATTTATAACTGAAAATCTAACAGTAGTAGGAATATGTCTATACATGACCAAATTCTTTTCAAACACTTACAGTTCTTGTTGCGCTTCAGGCTTAGAGCCGAACACTTGAAATCTTTTATCAAAGTGAGTGGGTTTGGACAATCTTGTCACTCTGAAAACAACGGTAGCAGCAAACAGTAATCAACAGAAGTGCTGTATTCTGTTTTAAATAATGAATAAAGTGATTTTTTTACCTGGGTGAGTTGCCAGACTCTGCAGATCTTCTGTAAATGTTCTCCACACCTGATGGGATCCAACACCTGGCTGACTTTTGACCCAAACTTGAAGGAGAGCTTGGTGCAACAGGAACTGACAACCCAGAATAACCTAGAAAAAATATTCTTATTTTTTCATTTTTCTTAAGTAAGTAATGTTTGTGAAAAGCTCCTTAATAACAGAAGTCGAATGGTTTGGTTATTGAAACCAACAAGTTATGTTTAAAATAGTACAGCAGCAAGGAATCTATAAGTTTTTTTAAAAAAATATTATTAATAATTATTTTATATATTTATAATGATCTATTTAGCCTTAGCACATGCACCACGGCAGAATGACTTCCTGCTCACAAAACCCATGTGGGTAGTGACGGCTTAGTTGTTAAGGTACTGGGATACAGATCAGAAGATCAAGGGTTCAAGGCCCCTCAAGACCCTTAACCCCCAATTGCTAAAAATGTTATTCCTTTGCTTTGGATAAATCATCTGTTAAATATGACATAAATGATTAGCACTGTTGCTTCACGGCAAGAAGTCTTGGGTTCTTTGCCTTCCTGGACAAGGCGATACAGGGCTTTCTTTGCAGAGTTTGCATGTTCTTCCAGTGTCCATGTGGGTTTCCTCCGGTTTACTTCCACTTTCCAAAGACATACAGTCAGGTTATTTAGAGATTCCGAAATGATTTTTCATGTATTCACCAAATGTGTGTCACACCGCAAACCTAATTAGAATTAAGCAGTGGTAAATCTAGCTAATGGATGGATGGGAATATATGATGGGTACTTGTGTGGTATGTAGGGCTGACCGCGATTAATCGATTATTCGTTGGTCGACCGAAAAAATTACTAGTCGGCCAAATTCCATTGGTCGACTAGTCGCAGGAAGA
>JAOUQU010000015.1:2677620-2689389 GCA_028566735.1 Ammoglanis amapaensis | reverse complement strand
TAGAAAAAACATTTGTTATTTTGTAGAGAAAGAAAAAAAAACTAGTGAAATATGCCAGTAATTGTAAAATAATTAATCATAAAAAACACTATGAGCAATAGTATGTTTCCAGTAATATTATGAGCAAAAAGTTGAATATATTGAAATGATATTGTAGACTCGCATCTTCATCTTTGTTAAAAGTTAAAATTCTACCACATGTTCAAATTGATGCATGTTTTTGTTGGCAACATGTCGATATAATATTTTAATAATTACCCCAGCTGCTCCAAAGTAATCCCTAATAGGTCTTTAATTAAAGTCACATACTGCAATTGCATTTAAGAATCAATTGCTGATTTATTACTATAGCACACATTATTATACTTTTCTTATATTTTCTTGCATTTTATATTGACTATCCCATATTTCTTCAATGTTAATACATTTTAAATAAAGTTTAAAATGATAAATCTACAATTCCGATGACAAAATCCAAGATAAAAAATCTAAATTGTAATATCTATGGCACGCAGGATGTGCAAATGACTAAATGATCATGTGACTATCAGTGAGAATTACAGCTTTTTAAAGACTTGAATATTTTGGTTCTTTTAAAGATCCGTTGCTTAAAATGGCTCTTTGTTCTGTTTAAAGCAGTAGAAAGCACTTATTAATACAATATTAAAATAAATATCTGCACAACCATGCACATTTTTGCTACTTTGCTTTACATGCACACTTTAGCTTTATAAACGACACTAACAAATGTGACCACTAGGCTCGCAATTCAATAAAAAAAACGATTTTAGCCATTTTAGAAACGAGTATACACAAGTGCAGAACCAAAACATTTAGGTCACGTTTGCATAAACAAAACTTCATTCTTCAACTTTTGAAGAAATTTTCTGCTGTTTTAGAAAACAAGCACTCAGATGAGACAGAAGTACCTGCTATACAAAAAATACAAACACTATACAAACTGTGGTTGCATTTCATTAAGTATCTTGTGCAGAGAGGCGTTTCACCACAGCACTAATAACTACAAGTATACAACTATATTTGCTTTCACATCCCAGTTTGGGGTACACAAAACTGGCAACACTGATCACAACTGGTTGCATCAGATTCTGCCTGTACTGGCTAATTAAACTAAAAATCAAAATTTTTAAGACAAGGCAAGAATTAGTCGATCTAACATGTTTAATTAAAAGGTGGAAAACAAAGTTAAAATGTTTAAAAGCATTCAAATGTTTTTACATTTCAAAATCTGGTAATATTAATAGCTGCTAAAAACTTAAGTGACTTTCATTGTATCTAAGGATAAAAACCCGGGGAAAAATCTTGAGTGTGAAGTCTGAAGTGCACAGCCTTGTTCTGTGATTTACCACCTCTGATAAACCTTGACCGTTTATCAAAGTTAGATATGATTCATTTGGCAAAAGGTAAAAAGCCCACACAAGCACCAGGGTAGGAAAGGGTCGTCCAGACTTGTCTGCATAAAAATTTAACCCAGGACGTTCTTGCGTTAAGGCGACAGGGCTACCAAGCTAGTAACCGTGCCACCTCTGTTGTATAACTAGTGATGTAATGATGCACCACGAGATGTGCCATGATTTGAATTTGATACGTTTTTCTTACATACAGCAAGAACTTACGCATTTAACCCAATCCGTGCAGTAAAACACATATTAACACACACACTAGGGGCCAAAGAGAAAGGAGCCTGGAGTGGTGGGCAGTCTAAGCCACCACGCCTAGGGAGCGTTGAGCGTTAAGACCCTTAACTAATTCATCTCCAGGGGCTAATTTCAAGTTCTATATAAGTTGGAAAGGATTTCGTTGTACTGTAATTAGCTGTGTTAGCTTGATAAAGTTGGAACGATGTTAGTCTAAAATGTTATATGAACATTATTCTAACTTCTTCTAAATTTCGCACATTCGTACTGGACTAGTAATCTGAAGGATGCCGGTTCAAAATTCACCAATACTTGTTGGCTGTTGTTGGGCTCTTGTTAAAGCCCTTAACACTCCATTGAGTGTAATACAAGTCGCTTTGGATAAATGAAAATGTAAATCTTCTTAGAATATTCCAATACAACGTTAAATTAAATGAGTTTTAGGTAGGTAATGTCCTAGGTAATGTAGGTTATTTCCATAGCTCCAGAAGGAAGAAACGAGTGAAAAAACGTTCCCATGACTACTTTTGTTAGCAGGGAGGTTGTGACGTCACAATGCGTGTTAATTACACTAGTTATGAAGAAAACTGCATATAAATGCAGATACAAGTTACAACCTGGAGATGATTTTATTACATAATATACCTGTTTAGCCTGACAACTGGGAGTGAATCAGACAGGTGAGCTGTCAGCAGGTTAATGGAGCTGGATAATAATAATAATAATAATAATAATAATAATAATAATAATAATAATAATAATAATAATAATAATAAAGATAATTGGTAAGGCTGTCAAAAACCAGCTTAAACTTGATTGGCTGATTTTATAGCTTAAAATTTAATTTATGCGGCTGTGCTTTTAGCCCCACTTGTAGACTGTGTACCAGACTGTACATACCAAGTTATAGCTTGATCGGACTTACGGCTGCGGAGCAATATGCCGTAGACTTTGGACCTCAGTTAAAGCGCCCCCTAAAGTCCTAGAGACACAGGACTGTGACGACCAAACTCTGTGACTTGTCCTGAACATATGTATAATGTATTATAAATTGTTTTGATGCAGCGTTCTCGAGTTACGATTTTTCCCATTTAAAATGTCCTATTTTAAAGTTGTCAATATGCGCTCATTTGCATATTACAGCCTACAGCTTTACAAAAGTTAAAGTTTTTTTTATAATTATTGATCTTCAGCATTTTCTGCATTTTATGAGTATTTTTTGAGAATTTTTGAGCAAAATTCCAAAGACTAGTTCGCAAAAATAGGTTTTAAGCATTATGCTAATTAGCAACAAAAAAAACTAAGTGGGCGGAGCTTAATGTTTCTATCTACGTTTTATTTTGTAATGACCCAAGGAACTGGAAAAAAAGTTTGCAATTTTAAAAAATCTGCCGTTGGAAAGCCGCACATCAACGCGTTAGACGATGTTGTCTTAAAGACGATAAAGATTATTTTAAACACCTGTATAGCCGCTCCAATTGACTACCAGATGACCAAATTTCGTGCCGATAGGACTTACGGTTTGGTCTGCACATACCGTTTTACAGCTAAGAATAATAATAAAAATCCTTACAATAACAATAGGGTTCCTTGCACAGTAGTGCTCGGACCCCTAAATATAAATAAAGGTGATATTCAGTCACAAAGCTTGATTGTAACAGTTCAGTATATGTATTTTGTAGCACATTACACGAACGACAGAGGGCAGTGTAGAGCTTTATTACAATGGCAATCCATTCCTTCAGTAAACCCAGTGTCATAGTTTCATTTCATATGAAAAAAATAAATCTTTTGTCACAGATACAATAAATTTTTCTCATCTAACGTCGCATAGCAGGAGTAAAAATGGCTAAACACCCATTACTAACATTAATTACTAAACACTTTTTAGTTTAAGGGAAAATCGTCAGCAAAGAAGAACATTTGTATTTGCATCGATTCCTTTAGCTTTATTTGGACTATATCAATGAGATAAAAAAGGCCATTTTATGGCGTCGTGGGATTTTCCACTGTACACTAGCATTGTGAGTCTGAAAGAACTTACCAACTAAACACAGACCGCAGTCTTTCCTTTCACTAATTCCATAATATTCTAATCCATGTTGTGAAACTGGCCTTTCTGTCTCTACAGAATCGGTTAGCAGTTTCTCTCTCTGTAACCCAAGTCACTGTCAAGTAGATCCCGAGTTCAAAAATTCCTTGGTAGGGTGGACCAGGTCATTTCTCTGCAGTTTGTATGTCCTACCCATGTATAGGTTTACTCCAAGAGCTCCAGTTTCCTCTTACAGTCAAAAACTATGCAGTTGACAATGACGATGTTTGATATAAGCTTGAGAGTTCATAAATGTTGTGTAATGAGTAACCATTGCCTTTAATTAATATAACTATAACTGATATAAAATCCCAACAATCAATAAACACCCATGTAGTGTTTCCGCTGCTTCAAATTCAACAACTTGGACATCGATTTACTTCCAGTTATTTTTTTCCAATTTTTATAACTGAGAAGTCACAGACTAGATACTACTGGCTGATTTTTACATACAGCAAGTAAAACGAAGGCATATGTAAATCATTTGTGGTTTTGATGAAATAAGGGTCTGGTTTGTGTAGTTGAAGTGTTAGTATTTTAAGTTACTAACAAAAATGATTTGATACCTATTGAGGCCATGTATATAATCTAATTGAACACCATTAACTGGAAGGCTAATATTAAGTCACTCTCTGTTGTACGGTATTATCTTACTTGGGCATGGATGATTGCATGTATTTCAAGCAATCATGGTTCAAAATGTTGCTGAAATCCTTCACAAATTAAATCATATGTATTATGTGCAGCAATGAGCGTTGGTTTGCACCCAAAAAAAAAGAAGAAAGTTCTTCAAGTGAGAATGAGAACAAAACCGAATGTAAAACCTGACACTGATTTGTCTCAGCTTTTGACCCTTCTTAACATTAGTGGTGAGATGGTGTGATGGCTCTCTGTCCCCTGTGATACCTTGTTAACTGAGGTGTGAAAGAGAAAAGCACAGTAAGAAACGTAGATGGGAGGAAGATGAGGAACAAACGTGTGATTCTGCCGAAGGACAGTTCAGGCAAGCGTGAGGTTCCAAGAGAACAGTAGGGGGGCAGAGTCCACTCACGATATCTAGAGGGGGGCATGAAGCTAATGCTGAATCAGTCATGTCCCTGGGCAGTCATCCCCATCCTCCTGTCCCTGTGGGAGGGTGAGTCGGTGGACATTGCCTCTCACTGCACATCTTGAAGAAATCAAGGTATGGTTAGATCCAAATGCAATAGTACATAAACAACTGAAAATGGCAGTCTATAGCCTCTCCTTGGTTACTTTACACATTGGTTTAGGATGGTACAAAATAAAGAAACATTATTAAGTGAGAATCAATCCAATACTGTTGGCATATTTACATACATAAACATACTTGAAAATCAGTTGTTTTAAACTAAATGTGCAATAATATTTTAACAATTATTCTAATGCAGTAATTATCTATTGTAGATTTACAACATCGTACTAAAAATGGCACAAGGGGTCAAGAACCTGCAAAATGTTGCACAGTGAGAATCCACACAAAACATTGGAACAGTCTATTAGTGGACACAATTTAAATTGTAATTGGTTGACTGGCATGCTGACACAAACTCAGGAGCTCAGGGGGTCCGTGGGGGTCACATTCATTGTAGTGGGATACAGAGGTGACAAGTGAATCATTAACAGACTGGATACAGTCAATCATAATCAAACAGTGTTGAGTTTGCGTACACTATATGGACAAAAGTATTTAAACCACAGGCATACAGTTTTTGAGCATCTGGTTCCAAAATGTACAAACATGTACAAGTGAATTTCGAATTGCCCCCCAATTTCCTTTATAATTGCATTATCATTTTTCTCAGAAGCTTTTCAATTGTGCTTCACTGTCTGGTGGAATTTGTAACCATTTGGTCAGTGAGATCAGAGATTTTGGAAAAGAATGAAAAAATAATCCAACTTTCAGCAAGCAGAAATATAACTGCTTATACTTATAATTAATGCTATTGTTTGTTTTTGGATAGATTGTAATAATAAAATAAGAACGACACTTATTCTACCATCTCTGTGTGATCAAAGCCAGCTTATGTTAATAGCAAAACCAGCATGAGCCAGTCCAATCATTTGTATCCAATTAAAACAATGTTAAGCTCTAAAGTTTTACCTTTTTTGTTTTGTGACGTGCCCTATAATGTAGGATTGGTGTTTGTGCTTTTTGTGTTGTATTTTTCTGTTCAATTGGAGAAACTGCTAATATTTAGAGTAAAGCCATGAACCAGATTGTCTACATCATCATTGCAGAACATTTATTCTGATTTATTGATTAGTGCCTGCGCTCCATCTATTACAATACATGATTCATTTCACACAGTAAATCACTATTGCTGAACTGCACTTCTCGTTTTTAGGGTTTCATTAAGTCTCTATTACACTATCAAATTTGTTGAATTATCATGATGCCCCGTGTCAAACCCAATAAATGTATCAGCCAATCGTGTATCAGACAGGTCTAAGTTCTGCCTAACAACACGCCTGTAATTGGTCTAAGGGCTGAAATTAGACTACTTGTCTGAAGCCAACTAAATTATAATGGAGAGAAAACACTGATTAATAAACAGTTGTTGTTTTGTATAATACAGAACAATATATGGTATTTAAATATCAGGTTTAACACCGTTCTTTTTATTTGTTACAAATCAGTGATTCATTTGTTGCAGTTTGAAAAACTCAATAACATACAACTTTTAAGTAATACAACTTTAATATTTGCATTTCCATCACAATTCAGTTTGCAAATGTTTCTACACAACTACTTAGAATTTCTATAAATGAACTTTACCAAGTTACCATCTGCTTGGTAAATGTTGTCACAATAAAAGCTTTCCTCAGTCTATATTACCCCAGGGGTAAAACTTTAATCATTTATCCAATTCTGTTATGCTTCACTGAACCTTTTGCAATAATGTTTGTTTCACATCCTGGAAAAAAAATATGTAATTTTGTTAAGTTTGCTATTAACTTTTGTTAATCATTGAGTATTAACCTTTTGCTGCCAAATATTTTAAATTGCAATCTAAATTCAGAATTAGATTAGTATCTCAAACATTAAACATAATAGCTTTTATTGTCAATTTAGAAGAATTAGCAGCGACACTGTACACATAAATATTTACATTGTTTGTCCTTCACATGTTAATTCTAAGTACAAAACAGAATAAAACTAAAATGTGTTCTAAATGTTAACATTTTACAAATATAGAACTTTTATTTACATAGAATAATAAACTACATTTAAAAATATAAAAATAAATCAGCAGCTGCAGCTGTGAAAATGGTGCAATTTTGTGAATAAAGCAGGAATTATTGCATAATGTGCAAATTATGTGATCAATTGTGCAATTAACAGCAGTCATTTAAAATCTTAACAGCTATAAGTTTATAGTCTATGTTTGCTTACAAACTATATATTTCTATGCACAGTAAAATTCTATCAAATGATGCATTTGTTGTATTTAACAGATTGCTAGAGAATAACGACCTGACTATTATTTAAATTTTTGTGGTAATTAGCAAGCAATTAATAGTGACATATTTTAGTATCATTTAGCCTACTATGTTTATAAGTATGAAAGTAAAAAACATTTAGGTGTTTGTTTCATTTAGTATGTTTGACGATGTTCTGCTTTAAAGTCATTATAGTTTTAACAATTAAGTGTATATTTCTGAAAATGATGTTGGCTTTAACATTTAAACTGTATATTATAGTGCTTATTAATAGTGTTAAAGACACAAATTTGGGTCAAGAAAATAATGCAATTTTCTTTAAGATTTATTAAAACAAAAGTATCCATCTAATCTACTAGTGGCTAATTTGTTAGGTACTACTGTACATTAAACATCATTTTTACCTAACTACAGTTTTGTTTTTCTATTACATTATTATTGGTATTATTAACATGATTTGACAGAAAAATAAAAATAAAAAGGTCAGCTTTGATTTTGTTCTACTCATAGCTTATTTGCTTTGCTGTATAAATAAATACTATTTAAAATCGAAAAAAATTACATTATTGTTTATTATTATTATTAAAAATATTCAGAACGATACTTTGTTGTTGCCTTCTTTTTTTGTCTTATTGTTAGTACATTGGCAAAATTAGTGCATATAATCTTCCTAATTTAAGATAATTCATATAGTTTTTTTGTAAAACATATATGATGAACTGATTTATATTGAAATGACGTGCTTTCAATATTACAGGTTATATAAATGAATAAATCTCTTTCAGGACTCGTTGCTTAGCTCCGCCCACAACCCAAGGTGGGTCTGGAACTGGACAGGTGCGTTTATCCGTTTGTGTTGGCTCACAAGTGACATCACTGTTCCTTCGCAACGGACAGTTGTTCAGACCCTTTTAATCCCTCGTTTACTCTTTAAACCGCTTTGATTAGGAGCCGCGGGGACTCGCTGCCGGCTTGATGTTTGCTGACATGGTGTCCCAGTTAACGGCTCTTCAGCAGGAGTTACTCGGCGCGTTACTGGACTCGGGACTCACCAAGGAGCTGCTGGTTCAGGCTCTGCATGATCTCGACCCGCGTCCCTCCAACTTCCCCATCAAAACCGAGAAAGCTTTATCTCCTGTCAGCGCCAATGGGGGCAGCGATTCGGATTCGAAGCCGGTGTATCTGACCCTGCAGGGCAGAGGGAGCAAAGTGTCCGGGGATGAGGGTTCGGATTCCGGGGAGGATTTCGACACGCCGCCCATCCTGAGAGAACTGCAGTCACTGAACACCGAGGAGGCGCAAGAACAGCGCGCCATGGTGGAGCGCATGTTGGCGTAAGTCTGCACTCATTCTGCTGCACTCTTATTTATTTTAATCACTTCTATAACATCTCTAATGTTAGTACAACCTCTAATGTTTAAACTAGTTACACTAGTGAGCTATAGCAGACTTGGGTTTCAGGGATTTCTTGTACCAGACAGACAGACCGAGAGGTTGGTAGGTTAATTTATTGAAATGTTTGGCCTTCAGTAACTTAACAAGCAGAGAATATAAAGCCAATAGAAATGAAAGTACAAAGTACAAGTTAAAATAGTAAGAAAGTAAGTAAAATCAAATCTTACACTTTTACATTAATATTATTTAAAATAGTGTGATGTCAAACAGTACCTAGAAATTTTTATTTTTACAAAAAACAAACAGCAACACAAACACAGCATTGCACATAATGTATGAGTTCTCGGGATTGGTACATTGTCTATTATAAGAATTTATATTATAAAAACAAACTTTTTTTTATTAAAAAGTAAACAGTAAGATGAAAAGATCTGTTTCTGAAGTGTGCATGTATGTTTTTGTGCGTTTGTAGGTGTGCATGTCAGAGTAGAATTACACTATATATTATATTGCATTTTAATATGTTGCAAATACAAATGATTTCCCATTTAACCAATATATAAAAAGATAGAGTATTAAAATAACGAAAACAAATAAACAATAAAACTTAAATATGCATATTGATTATTACTGTGCACTACTGAGATGAAAACAAAGATTTCTCCACACTCGTATCAGACTGAAGCGCCATGCTTCAGGCTGCAGAAAACAAGTCTGTCATGTAGTTATAGCAAGAAAAAGTCTACAACAAAACACAACAAGCAGACAAACTGGTTTGATAATATCGGTCAGCATAAAGACCATCCAGGAAGGTCAAGAATGAGCTGGATTGACATCAGCGTGAGGTTGAATTATCATGGGCTACAGAAAAAAAGCTGACCAATCAGTGCAGCCAACCATAGCAAACTGATGACATGTAGAGTGACATAAAATACATAAAACACTGAATATACATTCACTCAAATCAGAGTAGAGATATACAAAAATGTTTTTACAGATGTGTAAATTAGCTGATTAGCAATATTGGTTTATATTGTTTATCTCTGGTTGCAGTTATTAATGAGTATAAATAGTTAATGTAGCAGACCTACTGCGTCCTGATCATTAATAACATTTTACATTTTAATGATTTAGCGGACGCCTGTATTCAAAGCTTCTTACATTACAGTAACAGTGGACAGTCTGAGCAATTGCACATTAAGGGCCTTGCTTAAGGGTCCAATTGCAATGTGGCTTGAACCAGTGACCACCTGATTCCTAGTCCAGTGATAATCAATGAAATATCATAATTATGACAGGCCTTTCTATATTGAAAGCTATTGAGCAGTTACGGTATTGTAGTCCCACTGTCTGGTCTATAGATTTTTGTTCTCTATTCTTTACACGGCAGTGAGGATCCGTGGCGAGCAGCACGCACCATTAAGAGCTACATGCAGCAGCACAACATTCCTCAGCGTGAAGTGGTGGATGTGACGGGCTTAAACCAGTCTCACCTTTCTCAACATCTAAATAAAGGAACACCCATGAAGACAACCAAACGTGCAGCTCTCTACACCTGGTATGTCCAGAAACAGCGAGAAATTGATCGCCGTAAGTATGCACTCTGAGACTTGCAAAGATGTTATTATTATTATTATTATAATTATATAGTATTGCTTATGATGATTGATAATAAAACAAATAACCAGCTACATTATAAATACAATTTAATTGTATTATGCAGTTTTTATTACTAACAATTATTAGTGAAAAACATTTTTATGTACATTTAATAACAAAAAATATTGACACTAAGGGATCATTTATTATCCACCTGTTCTCTTGCCAGTGTCTTACTGTCTGATGTTTTATTTTACAGAGTTTGAACGTGTTCAGAGCTCCGACCCGAGTGATTCGGGCAGTCAGGATCCGGTCCTGTTTTTTTACCCAGAATTTCTGCCCGCTGGGCAGAACTCTGGTGCTGTGACTGGGTCCCAGGCAGAGGATGGCATACCGGGTTCCAAGAGAGTGAGACGGAACCGCTTTAAGTGGGGGCCTGCTTCTCAGGATATCCTGTACAGGGCTTATGATAGACAGAAGAACCCCAGCAAAGAGGAGAGAGAAGCACTGGTGGAAGAATGTAACAGGTACATTTAAAGAACTACTCATAAAAAAGTATTCATGTTAAATGAAAACCCATGTCATGTCTGTACAATTCTCACTGAAACCTTTAAGCTGACTGTTCATTTACTGTATTTGTACCACATTTTTCTGTTTCTCCGATAGAATCTTTATATTTCGTTGTTGCTGGGTTAGTCTTTAAGGCAATGAAGGCATTCTTATTGATTTGTGGATGCTTTTCTCAGGGCAGAGTGTGTACAGAGGGGTGTATCACCCTCTAAAGCTCACGGTCTCGGCTCCAACCTAGTCACCGAGGTTCGGGTCTATAACTGGTTTGCTAACCGGCGCAAGGAGGAGGCTTTCCGACAGAAGCTGGCTATGGATGCGTATCCGGTTCATGGTCTGAACCCTTTACTGTCTTCCACAACCGGCCAGCACCATCACAGCAGCCCAGATACAAGTAAGGTTTAAGGTTTTGCATTAGGTTGTCATTATATCAGTGGTATTGCCTTACCTTAGCTACATTAGCTACACTGCATTTATTCAATTTTAGAATTTGTTATTGTATTAAAATTAAAGACCAGATTTTTAATTTATATAATATGTATATTGCCAGAAGTATTCGCTCACCAATCCAATCCTCGGAATCAAGTGATCTAATTACTTCCATGGTCACAGGTATATAAAATGATGCACGTAGTCATACAGACTCTACCAACATCTGTAAAATAATGGGTCACTCTCAGGAGCTCAGTGAATTCCATCTCAACCCGATAGAAACACCTAGGATCAATTAGATCTAGGAGACTAAGGATCAATTAGGATCATTAGGATCAATTAGAGCGGAGACTGAGAGCCTGGCCTTGTCGTACCAACATCAGAATGTGAACTCACAAATTCACAATTCTGGACGAATGGTCAAAAATCCTAAATCATAAACAAACTACTGAACCTTGTGGACCAGAAGAGTTTCCAGAAGAGTTTAGGGACAGTGTAGCCTAGTGGATAGAGCGTTGGGCTGGGAACCCAAAGGTTGGGGGTTCAAATCCAGGCTCTGCTACA
>JAOUQU010000015.1:2636423-2659627 GCA_028566735.1 Ammoglanis amapaensis | reverse complement strand
CACAAGTGTGTATCAAACTGGTCGCCCGCCGCATTAGTTGGTACCCCAAAAGTAGCCCGCAGCTTCAAAAAGGTTGGAGACCCCTGCTTTATAACTACTCCATCCTAACACTCGAAATTACTGGTAACAAGCTAAAAATAGATTATAATTAAAACCAACGATTGTAAACAATAATTTAAACTACAGTCCATGGTTGGGGTGGCTAGTGTTCTCTCTGTTACCATCTGGTAGGCGCTTTCGCGCTCTGAAAACCAAGACAGAGAGAATGAGATGGAGCTTTTTTCCACAAGCCATTCATGCTCTAAATGGAAATTAGATATGGGAATTCTTTTTTATCACTTCACTACTACCTGGAAACTTTATTATCAGCACTGGGACACTTTATTAGCACTGTCACTTTATCGTCACTTTATCAATATCTGGACATTCATAGACACTATGAATAAACAATACATTATCCCAGTTTAGTAATATATTAATGCAGCGTTATCTTAAATGCTCCACAAACTTCCCCAAATGAAGGAACAACTGTGATGGATAGATGTATTTATGTGTGTTTGATTATGTTAGGCACTGAGCCACCAGCAGAAAGCTGTTTTGATCAGTGAGAGAGTGTTGGGTATAGAGCATCCGAACACTATACAGGAATATGTGAGTATTTAATCACCATGTCATGTTTTTAAAACATTTTAACCAATTCATTCATTTACTCATTTATTCATTCATTCATTTTACAGACGTCTTCATCCTGTCATGATCATTTTGTGTTTGATGTCAGATTGAAACACCACAAAGCAGAAATAATCCACCCCAAATCCACAAATACATTCACACGATCAAACCTAGATCATACCTTCTACATATTTTAGAGGGTGTTAGAAAGATGTTTTGAGGAAACCTACTTGGATTCACAAAAACTGAAAAGGCAAGACACGTACCCTCGTTTCCTGAAATCCGTGTGATTCATCCATCCACTGAATCTGAGAAATTTTGGCTAGTTTTGCTCATTAAATATGTATTTACAGTTGCAATGGTATAATTAGGTATGGCATATTTTATGTCATCTATATACAGAAACATCTTGGCCTGTATTGCTTTGCAAGTGGGCAGCCTGCCACTGCCCTGAGGCTGCTGTATAGGGCCCGATATCTCATGCTGCTCGTGTGTGGAGAGGATCACCCAGAAATGGCCCTACTGGATGTAAGTTGACTCATTAATTCTACATTATGTGTCTTTTAACAAACTATTTTAGTTTTTGGGCCAGAACTGTTTGTCTAGCGCTGCTTTACACTAAATGTCATCGTGCATGATTTGTTTGTAGAGTGTCTGATAAAAGTTAATTACCACGGCAATTTTGCACTCGGTTATCCAATCCAGTTCACTTATATTTCTTGTGTAATGCGATAGTAAACCAGTATAGACATTAGGAGAAAATGCAAACCCCACAAACAGAAAGGATCTGAAACTCCACATCTGGCGATCAAAGGCAGATCTTTCTAGCTGTACGGCGACAATACTAGCGACTGTGTCACCCATCGTGTCACCGTGTCATAGGATCACACCAAATGTAAAGCCATTCTTGTTGTTGTATTATAGACAAACTCACTGTACTGGTTCTACACATATGCACATTTTATTTTTACCTCTCATTAAATCTACCTTTATGTTGTTTTGTCTTCATCCACAATAACTTATTTTTACAATTTCTGTTTTTAGACTGACTATTGAAATTCAGATCCATTTCAAATGAGCAAAATACAAAAGTATTTTATCAAGCTGTTGCAAATATCAAACCCTTAAGTTTTTATTACTTTTTAAATTAAATTAATGATCCATAATTAGTTATTGGTCAAACATAATTAAATAAGTCAATAAATTTGTTTGTTTTTTAAAGCGAATAACAAATGACAAATATTGGCATAAAACATTTTTTCTTTGCAGTAAGTATTAAAACATGAAAGGATCATGAAAGGTTTGCTTAATGTGATTCAAACTATCTACATTTACTTTAAATTTTATTTTCTAAACTATTTTAGGAAAATCTGTTTGTTGATATGGATTAGTGTGAAGAATTTACAGCCCTTTCCTTTTATTGGTGACTTTTGGATTATAAAATTTTGCTTTATAGCTCATTTTGGAAATGCATTGCAAAACTAAATCCCTCTGTAATGATGGTGTATGTATGGGGGACGGGACAGTCATATCATTCTTACCTCCGATTAGAACTTAACCAAGGTCATTTTTATAAACAATTATACCAGATGGAGCAAATAGAACAATTCCCACCTTCACTGTAGAAGAGTACAATGTATAACCTTTCTAAAACAAACATATGTGGCTTTTAAACATGCTATAAATATTACTATATGGCTTGATTAGCTACAAACAAACCATCACTATGAATCAACCTTGCGTATGGACATTGTTTTGTGTATAAACGAAGACTTCAGGTATTACAGGTTGCCTGTGTTAGCAAACCTTTGATCTACCTTATTTACAGTGATCTTTTATCCTCTCAGACTAAGATTGGGCTCATGTTACATGGTGTTATGCAGTGTGATCTTGCCCTTAAATTTCTGGAGAATGCCCTGGCATTGACATCTAAATATCAGGGGCCTTCATCCCTAAAACTTGCACAAAGGTGGGAGAGTAAAATACACTTAATCATCTTAATAAATGGACTCAAATAACCACTATTTAGCTGACTACTTCTTTGATGTTTTTTTTTAGTCATCATTTGTTGGCAAAGGTTTTTGAGAGCAAAGGAGAGTTTAGGTCAGCACTGAGACATGAGAAGGAACGCTACATGGTTTACAGAAGCCAGGTAATTCTGCTTATTTAAGATTTAATAATCCTTTTTTTATGTTTACTTGCTTACTCATTATATTAAATATTAGGAATAGAGGGTTGTGTGTGAAATCACTTTTTGCAAATGTACTGCAAGTCTGTACACATACTTTAACTATGACAGTGAGAAGATGTTGACAGCTTCTCTAGAATATTCCTGTCTTGTGCCCAGTGTATAATGCAGTCTCTTCAGTCTATGGCATGGAACACATACAAAGGGAACAATGGTTATAATTTATCGAATTAACTTTTATCTAGAAGTACTATACAGTAATTTTTTAGGTTTTAAAATTAAGGAATGCAGTATATCTGTTATGACCCATGAACATATAAGAACAGCTAATTTTGTAACAGCTTTATTTGTATAATTGATGCAACTTGTATTTGATTATAAAAAAACTTATACTTACACTTTGTTTACATGTATTTGGCACTGTTGGGCCCTTGAGCAAGACTCTTAACCCTCAAATTCAAAAACGATTTTTGTCAAACTAATGTAAGCCACTTTGGACTGAAGCTTTTGCTAAAAAGCAGAAACATAAATCTGCTATAAATGTACTTATAAATGTACTTGTAAATAAACTTATTTGCTGTAGGTTGGAGAGGCACACGAGAAGACACAAGAAAGCTCAGAGTATCTCAAACACCTTACAAATCAGGCCGTAATTTTACAAAGGACCATGAATGTGATCTACAAAAACAGTTCTGATTGCAGCATCGCGCCGCTCAAAGTGAGTTTCCTAATTTACTAAGCTTATGTATGCACGCTCAGGTATGCAGCCCAAATGGATCTGCTGTGAAGAAATATATAATATAATACTTATGTTCAGATATATAACCGTAGATTTACATAATAACATGTGCAAAACAATGTACATTGTTATTATATTATTACATTTCTTAAAAACTGACCTGGAATCCCTATGCTTTAAAGTGAACATTTCCTAAGAAGAATAAATATTGAATTGTAGTTTAAAAGCAATTCCACACTAAAACTTTAGGATATTGCGTGACATTACATGAACTGGCTTAGATAAACTCATTAAATTAATAGTAAGTGTATATTTTACTTTCTTTCTGTTCTAGCTGAGCGCACCAAGTCAAAACTGGATTGTAGATCAGCTAAATCTCATAACCGGGATTGTCCTTATACCCCTCAGGTAAAGTATTACTAAGGTCGATAATAGAAATCACTACCATTTGTAATTTGGCTGATTGTTAATGTAATGTCTGTTTTTCTTGCTTAATTCCCATGTCCCCAATCTGTATAAACTGTACGTTTTCTTTACATTATTTTATCTTTAAAGCAACACGGACATGGAAAGTCTTAAGGCTAACGCCAAGCAAACTGTTGCCTAAAGAGGAAATGTTACACTGATCAGAAACAAAAGAACTGATCGCACCCATAGGACTGTTATGCAGTACTGTAGTGCATTTATTTATGCAAACGCCACATGATGTCAACAAAAAATGTATCTTTTTAACCGGATCACGTGCCTGCAAAACCTTTGAAACTGCTAGAATATTCTTGTTGAATTATTGATGAATGTAACATGAAATATTGTAAATAATATACTTATATGCTTAAATGCATTATATGCGTATGTATTTTCTCTGTAAGATTGAACTATGCATTAAAAGTAAGGCTAGATATAGTAACACAATTTACAGTTTTGCATGTGACAGTGTTTTGTCGGAAGCAAAGCAGAAAATGCTGTTTTCTGCATTATGCAAATAATTTGTGAAAAATATTTCATTATTGGACCAGAGGGATATAATGTAAAATAATAAATTTTACTGTATTAAAATCCATAGAGGCTCATGTTATTTATGTTATCCATGTAACACATTTTCTAAATGTACTATCTATGACTGGGTTCCATATAATTTGAACCAGCTGTGTTAGAGACCAGAAGGTCGACCAGTTCAAGCCCCAGATGACCAGATTGCCACTTTTGGGCCCCTGAGTAAAATAGCTCAGAAATTGTATTAAGTTATAACAGTACATTGCTTTGGATAAAGGCGGTTGCTAAATGCTTAAAATGTAAATGTATTGTACACAATAGGTAATTTGTTGATTTATTACCGAAATTATTTTCATTCAGACGCAAGATAATTGTAAACGACCAACTTAGTAAAGAACAGAAATGTGTAATATACCTTTTTTCTGAGAATGAAGCTTTCTTCTAGAAATGATTTTTATTCATAAGTTGTTTATTATGTTGCAGTTAATAAAATGCCAGTATACATTGCTTACAATTACAAACAATGTTTCAATGATCTTGTTCTATTTGACAAAACCACATCTACATTTGGTACAATGTATATTCATCAGTGATAACAACATGTAGATTCAAGAAATGAAGTATTTAGGAATTTGTTATCGTGATATTTGTTTTTGAGTAGTCTAAAGGTTTAACAGGTAAGCATAAACATGACCATTTTAAATTAAAATTACTTGTTTACTTTCAGATTAACTTTAAAATATGTCCTATATTACATGAATTTGAGGGGCAATGCATTGACTCAGTGATCTAATTAATAATTTCTTTATTATATTATATAATATATATATATAATAAATATATTAAATGTAAACATTTATAAATGTTCAGAAAGATTCCTGTCATGATTTTTGCCTTCACAAATTTGAGTTATTATTTAAATACAAAACTAAAAACAAGTTGAAGTATAAAGAAATGTCAATGTCATAATAAGTTATGATCTATTATTTATGCACTACACTATTATACTGTATAACTCACTACTGAAATACTACTACAGTATTTAAGATCAGCGTCCAGTTACAGTGAATAAATAGATATGTACAGGAATAAAAAGCTAAATATGAATGAATTGAAAGCAGTTGTCATATTCAATTTCTTTCTTGTTTATTTAACACTAAATGTAATGTAAAGTGAATTTAGACCTATTTTATTTATTTTGTACATTATTACTTAAAACCAATTCTAAGAAAAACAGAAAAATATCAAAGATGTCACAGAATCTGTCTCATGTACAAGTGCCTCTTAAGCATAAGCCAGGAGGAAGATAAGATTTTAATAATTCACAAAGCTTTGGTCCATACAGACACAATGGCATTACTGGTCTAAGTTTTTTTTTTAAAATAAATAATTTTCAAACTTAATAAAGATGATAAGTGCTTGATGTGCTAAGCTGAGTGAAGACGAATTGACTGTTAAGGAGGGCGCGTGCACGACAGTCATCTCTGGGTGTGCGCGGGCACGACAGTCATCTCTGGGTGTGCGCGGGCACGGCGTCGGTAGGCGCTGCGGTTGTAGAGCTGAGGGAGGAGAAACGACGCTGAGAGAAGCCGAGTGTCGGAAGTGACTTTGCTGTTCAAATTTGTCTTATTTAAAAGCTGAGACGGTTTACTAAATAAGGTAAGAACTGTAATTTGAATCATTTAGCTGTTTGTCAGACAGACAAAGTAAAGTACACAACGCGTATGAGGTTTCAAAAATGTCTCTGGTTTGTATCTCAAAATGGCGGACTGGCCGTTAGAGCAAAATAACAGGGCGTCAGTTTAGCAAAATGCACCGGTTATTTCCGAAAACATCTCGCTGACACACAAGCATTGACTAGTTTAGTGTTTTAATTAATAGCGAAAATAAGACCGGCTCATTTAACTGACGTTAGCCGGCAGCATTAGTTATGGACTAATATGTTAGCTTAGCTGTTTGTCTAATTAGCTTGCATAGCTAGTTATCAGACTAGTTTGGGGTTTATATGAGGACGCGCGGCTGCTAATAAGCCATCATTTATTTACCTTCATTCTGTCGCAGCGACATTAAAGCGACCTTAAAAGTGCAGCTACAGCGAGCCGAGCTCGTCGCTGTGTTTAGCTTTAGTTTGGGTGTTCCTGTGATGTTTTTAAGGTGGAATTGTATTTGGTACCCGGCTCACAGGCTACTGTAGGCTAGCCAGCACGCTAGTGTGAACTTCACCCAGCGCTGTAGACTAACAAGGGCGTGGAGCACTAGCCTCGATCTAACGGTTAGCTTTTAGCTTAGTTATTTTTAATATTCTTTTTGTTTTATTTAGACTAACTCGGCTTATTTATGAGGCCACTAAGTAATTCTAACCGAGTGTATAACGATGGGCAGATATTTAGAGGCTAGGTCTCAAGTCGATGATGCGCCATTTGACAATGAATGTTAGAAGTCATACAAATAAACTTGTTGTCTACAGTTTATGAAAGAAATATGTACAATTTAACACTACTTGCAATTATTTTCATGTCTTTATGATCTCTTATGTGTATGTTGTAACATTTACGTATGTCTGTATTTTATCTTTTGTTTTAACACTTGTCAATGCTATGTTTTCTTTGCTTGAATACTTCTTGTAAACCTGGTCAAAAATATGTGCACACCCTAATGAGTTTAAACCACACCCATTACTTATAAGTGTGTAAAATCAATTATCTAAATTAGTCCGGCAGAGTGGCGTGGCTCATTGCAATAAATAATCATTTGCAATAAATGTTTAACAATTATAAACAACTACGTAGTCTGCTATAGAGCTCGCTCAATTAATTTTGTGTGCATATTTTTATTAGTATATTGGCTCATATTTAGTTTGCTGTTTATTTACATTTTCAGCTTTTATTCAAAGTGACGTAGAATTATAACGGACATCATTTTGAACAATTAAGGATTAACGGCCTTGCTCTAGCCAGCAACCATCACTGCCCTATAATTGATTATTTGTTTTTGCTTAAAGCTTCATGATTATGGTTACATAGTACAGTAGAATCCGGTTTAAGTTTTGGGCAGCCATGGCCTGGTGGTTCGAGAACTGAGCATGTTCGGAAGCTTGGCGGTTTTATTTAGAGAGTTGACATGTCATGATTGAAGGGCCATTGAGCAAAGCACATAACCCATAACTGCTCCCCAGGTGTTGTGGCTAGTGCTGCCCACATCACCGACCATGTTTGCTAACTACTGCCCCTAGTGTGTATTCATTTTGGATTGTGTAAATGCGTGTTTGCACGGGTTAGGTTCAATGCAGAGGATTAATTCCAAACAAGCATAATGGTGAAAAAAGGATTCTGAATGTGATCCAAATCCTTTATTATATTGATTTGTTTCTTTTGTTGTTGTAATTTTAGTGTTGTAGAACTAGTCACTTTTACTACTATGGATTTACTTTACTGTTTACTGACAGCACAGATCACAGGACACAAATGGTTTCCAAAATATCATGGCGAAATCATTTGTTTGGCCCAGACTGTCTTCAGAAATGCTACTTTAAATATGGTTTGACTCTTACCCAACAAAAATGGGGGAGTTTACCAGACGTAAATCGAATGCAATTGTTTAATTTTGGTGTGAAGCGTGCATCATGACTGTATTCACAATTACCATCACACAGTGACTGAGAGAACCAGCTGATCTTGTTTCACTAACTACTTACTTATCCAGGTTACATGCTGTTCGAGTTTCTGTTTTGGTAAAGTGGCTGTTTATATTTTTGTTTTAAAGTGTACATGTACATAACTCTAGGTTTACCATAGAGAGCTCTAGTTAACCCAACATCAATCTGGCTGTGAGGTGTCAATGTTACCCATTTAGCCATCGTAGCACCCAAAAGTGTGTAAAGTTGCTTTCTATGCAATACAATCGATCAGTATATTTGTAGTAATATAGCCTATTTACCTCAGAAAGCATTGCAAGCCTGTTCTCTGTGTAACATACACAATCTCCAATTCATCGTTGATTGGTTTATGAATTCAATAGTTAACCTTGCTATATCTCAATTTGAATTGAACCGTTTTTGCCTTTATACCATTTCTTTGACTGACTTGCTAAACCTGAGGCATTCATTCTCAGTCTTGCTTGGTCCCAGCATTCCTGTGGGTTGCAGGGGAACAGTCCCTGCATTTGCCTTCACATTGGAGCTGCTTAGTAGATAAAGAATAGATAATGTTTACCCAGACAAAGTTCACAGCTATAAAAAGAAATTATAGATGCTGATGTCATGCATTGTTAAATGTTCATGGAAATTTGCGTTAATTAAATTAAAAAAACAACGAGGTTTAAAACATGAAACTGTAGGTTAAATTGAAACAAGGTGGAAGTGGGTGACGATGTTCAGTTTTTACATAATGTTTGTGCATTTTTTATGTATGTGTATTTTATAAGTTGGTGCTTTATGATTGCAGTTTCATAGCTCAGCTGTTTTGGTGGAGTTGTAAATTACCGATATATTCAAGGTAATTGGGGTGGAAATTTTGAATTTAATTGAGTGATCACCTGTGTTTAAACACTTTCCTGCTGCACCTGTTTAGAGAAAACATTTCACCTTCACCATGCGATTCTTGACACCACCCTTCAGATTAGTGAATGAGGCTATTTACAGGCTCACTTATGTTGATGCAATTGCAAAATCTCCTTTTCTTATTTTGCCTCAGCACATTTCTTTTCTCAGTTGATCCTCTCTAATAATGGTTCCCTTGGCTGGCACTCTTCTGTATTAACTATTAAGAATTAAACGGAAGTCTTTAGTTATATAGTGGTATCAGAGGGACCTTGGCCTTTTATGTCTGCTGTGGCAGAAAGGTACACAAGGTCTCCGTTTGTGATGGTACTGGGTTGATTTGAACATTGCAACAAGATAAACCAGCTTATCATCTTATTAAACAAGTGTAGATAGCGTTCATACCCCGTTGCCGTGGGACTGAACTTCAGTCAGCTTACTGAGATCTTAAAGGTGTACAAGCCATTAATTTTTTTCCCATTTTGTGTCTTTAGATGAAAGGAAAATCTCAGTGCTGAAACTGATCAGAACACATCTGCCTTGACTTCTCGCTCAACAAGACAGCAGTAATCGAGTCTGAGTGGATAGCTGTGGATTTGACGTCAGCTCTGGAGCAGCGTTCCCCACCTTTTGATAGTTTGTTCTGTTAGGACCTGCTGAGTGTGCTGAGGACCATCTACACATTTCCTGCCCGGGGCAGAGACGGCGCCCCTACACACCTTCCAAAATGGTGCTGTCACAAAGGCAACGAGATGAACTGTGAGTTCACTCCCTTTATTTTACCAGGGTGTAAGGGCATTCAAAATTGTTTTCATGGGGAAGACCAAATGGCTTATACAGCATATACTTAAGTATGTTTTTGATTCATGATATTTATATCAGTGATCCTTGATGATTGTTTTTGTTGAAAGTCACCAACAGTTACATTGTAATGACTAATAGTGGTAAAAACTAAATGACACCAGAGCGCTAGTTTGGTTTATGTGGTTTGGTTGAAATGTGCACCACATTTTGTATATGGCCAAGCGTTTTTGTACTGCTACACAAAGTGGAATTTGAATAATTCTGTAGACTGCAGATAATGTACATTCTTAATGCTGCTCTTTTTCTCTTCATTAAAATGTGATTTGCTGACCATTAGAACAGGTTTTGGCTGAAACCTTTTGAAAAATATTAATTACTGAATGCCATACATATAGAAGGAAAATAAATTAATGCCAACCAAATAAAATTAGAGCTAGAAATCATCATCTGGAAACAAGCACATCAAGAACAACAACCTATACACAAAGGGTGGCACGGTGGCTTAGTGGTTAAGACAGCCTCATCTAAGCAAGAAAACCCAGGTTTGATTTTTGAGTAGCGGAAGTTCATGTTGCTCGCCATTACCAATTATATAAAAACATTGCTTGAAGTAACCAAGTGTACAACATTTTAATCAGATGGAATTGAGCGCATTGTAGGATGGTTAAATAATCCAGTCATCAGCAATTCTATTCCAGGGTAATCAGCATCAATTGATATGATCGCTCACTACTCTTAAATCTTCTGCAAGCTTTGACATATCATACGTACTGTGAGTAGTCAGAGTAAGAAGGCATGTATACAGTATGAGTAGTTGGATGCCCCTTGAGGAGCTAGTTATCTTAAATATTTAATTGAGTTTTATATGACTGAGGTGCTTGGTTGTTGCTTGCATGACTACCCTGATTTTTTATTTATGGTCGACCTGAAAGAGAACACAAACTGCTTTTGAAAACAAATTGGTTTAAAATTAGGTTTAAATTCTTTACAGTAATATATATATTCGCACTACTCGTTTTTATTCTTGACTTAATAAAACGAAAACGACCCCTGAAATAAGTAGCTCGTGTTAAATGTTAGTTTACTTATATGCTAAGAGTCGA
The DNA here is from genome assembly GCA_028566735.1 of Ammoglanis amapaensis. Taxonomy (NCBI): domain Eukaryota; kingdom Metazoa; phylum Chordata; class Actinopteri; order Siluriformes; family Trichomycteridae; genus Ammoglanis; species Ammoglanis amapaensis. The sequence goes on along the minus strand of JAOUQU010000015.1, from coordinate 2,648,591 downwards.
CAGTTCTAACTGTGATTTTTAATAGAAGGCTTAGGGTTTTACAGTGATCAGCATTGTCGCCTCGCAACAAGAAGTCCTGGGTTTGATCCCTGGTTGGACTCTAAGCTTTCGGTCTGAAGTTCGCATGTTCTGTCCCTGTGTCCTTGTGGGTTTTCTCTGGATGTTCTGGTTTCCTCCCACGTTCTAAAAACATGCAGTTTTTGTCATGAATGTTATCTTTAAGTGTAAAACATGACATAAAAAAGCAAAACAAACAATAATGTAATAGTTTACATGTATAGTTGCTGTTGTTTCCTTGTCATGTGTTGCCCCTCTCTGGCCTGCTGCCTGTTACTGTTACTTCTTTCTCTGACGGCTGAGTCATTCACATACTCTCTCTAATGCTACACCAGTGAAAGGCTCAGGCGATGGTCGTGACATCATTGACTAAATTTAGCCATGTGCACCGTTCATGAAATATTTAACATCATTTAAAGTAGTGGAAGGCTCATTTACGATGATGGCAAAGTGGTTATATAGAGAGATGTCCGTATCGGTTTGTGTTCACATTCGTTCTCTCACATTGGCTTGTTTTGCCAAATGGTTTTGTCTCATTTTGTTAGCACTTTAATAACGCTGTTATTACTGGTCATTGGGATGCTAATTAAAGTGCCACTATCAAATGTTTTCCACCCCTGACACTATTGAAATTAGTGAACGAACGATGGATTAAAAACTTAAGTATATAGCAAAATGAGTGCACTGGTTTTGCTTATTCTAGATCTCAGTGAAAATGATGCAGTTTTTCTGTTCTTTCAGACTGCAATATTAAACCTGCTGCAGTGCATTTTATTTAATATTCGGATTACTGACTTGGAGCCATTGTTGCATGTCTTACACTGGTACACCAATACTGGTCTCTAAAAAAAATAGATGCGCAGTGTTTTGCGCAGTTTCATATTTTATCTTCACTTTTTTTTGTTTTTGTGTGAGCAATCAAGGCAAGCAAATAGTTTATATAGTCATATATTTTAAAAAACAACCTTTGTCCCAAGTGTAAAACAGTTGCTGGCTAACAGTCTGTTGTGAATAGATGGTTTTTAATATTTTTATATACTAATTAGCTAGTGATAACAATAATAAGTAAGCGTTCCAACCTCTTTTTCACCTGCTGTTCTTGCTAGCTTTCAATAACCTGTATTTGTATTCAGGGCAGTTCTGAAACAGTAAGGAAACTCTCTTGTGAGTGTAGGGAAACTTTATCCTAGCACTGAACTGGCACAAACTGAATGCTTTAGCTGTTTGTCACCATCACCACTAGTTTAACATTTTTTAAACTTCTTTTTTTCCCAGAAATCGGGCAATAGCAGATTATCTTCGGTCTAATGGCTATGAAGAGGCCTATTCTGTTTTCAAGAAGGAAGCTGAGTTAGATATGGTAAGCTTCTAAATTTGCTAGAATCTTTTGTATGATGTGCCAAAACTTTAAGGCCAAAATGACTGTAACATGATTCCACAAGACATCCAATGGAATCCTGTGGGATCGGCAACCATGGCTTTAGCCAGCAGGTTCTTTAACTCTTCTACATTAGCAGGTGGATTTTTTTACAGTGCTTTTGGAGCCATCTGCTCCACAGCTAAATGATGCATGTGTGTCTTGTCTCTTGCACGATCTTGGAGAAAAACACATTTTGTTGAACCAGTTTAGATCATCAATTGGACCATTGTTTCTTTTTAAAAAAAAACTTGTGCATTAACCTTACCTGTATTAAAATAACTTGCTATTTGCGTAGTTATTTTTGCATAACTTTCTCTGGCATTTACTACTCTTGGTTTCCAAATAAATCGACAGCAGTTTTTGTCACATTTTTACCCAATAAAAGTAGCCAAAAGAGTTTAACGGCTTTGCATAAGGGCCCAGCAGTGGCTACTTGGCACAACATTTTGTTTATGGTCACACCATGAGCTAGTCTCTAAGTCTTTTTATTGCCCATATTTGCTGGCAGTAGAGTAACTACCAATTAGTGATTTACTTAAGTGTGTCAAATGTAGTCTTCAGTGGTCGTGATATTTGGACATTCGTCAGTATATGTGTATTGCTTTAATGTATTTATTTGGTCCCAGAATGAAGAATTAGATAAGAAGTATGCAGGCTTGTTGGAAAAGAAATGGACTTCAGTCATCAGATTACAAAAGAAGGTCAGTAGATCTACATCTTTTTATTCTGTGTTCAGCATCGAAGTCGCCTTTTAAAATTTGAATTGCTCCTTCTTGTGTGCACTGTATTTACACACATGTTGAAACATTTTGATTGAATTTTGTTGCTTCATGAGTTAACATTTTAATTTCCTAAACGGACAACTCTTAACAAAGAAGCTTTTCCTGTATTATTATTATTGCCATAATGGGCCAACTAAGTAGTTGTGAATGCCTAGAATTTTAAATCATGTATTGATATCATCATTGGTGTACACGTGCACCAGTAAACATTTCCAGTTTGACTTTTGGGGGGAAATGTCCTTCTTCTGCAAAATAGTTATTTTATAGCTAGAAAGTAATACGTGTTTAAAACAGTTTTTTAGGCATTTAATAAACATAAATCATAGAGCATCCGGTGGAGCGTTTCCAGCGACAACTTGATGTAGTTTAAAACAGCATTTTGAGAATATGTAAATTTGGAGAGAACAAAACCATTAGTATGTCTTTGTGTGAGCATAATTTTGGGCAAAGAAATTTTGTTTTCTTTGATCTGACCGAGTTATTCTAATTTAAGTGCACCCTGCTTTGTATACTCTTAAGGTAATGGAACTTGAGTCGAAGCTAAACGAAGCAAAAGAAGAGATTACTTTGGGTGGACCGATGGTCCAAAAGAGGGACCCTAAAGAATGGATCCCACGCCCCCCAGAGAAGTATGCGCTCAGTGGACACAGAAGTCCAGTCACACGTGTCATCTTTCACCCTGTCTTTAGCGTCATGGTTTCGGCCTCAGAGGACGCCACAATCAAGGTTTGTTCCTTCTTGGCTAAACCAGGATTTTTTATGTTAGATGTACTTTATAAAAGTGTGTATCTTATTTGCCGCCAAGCTTTATTTAGCAGAAGAACTCAGGGCTTTATGCTGACTCATCCACTGTCTCCGAGGAGACGATTTCAGAGCACTGTTGTCCAGGGCAACAAGAGCACGGGTGCTTTTCTTTTTGCCAAGGATGCTCTGTGGCTCAGCTTAGCATCCCTTCACCCTGATTAAAGTGCTAGAGGCTTTTTCACCTTTCTTTTGTCTGCATTGCAACCCGCTGACCTTAAACAGCAAATGGCTTTTTACTGAATTGACAAATTGACCTTTTGATCAGTTTGACTGATCTCCAAAAAAGAAAAATAAGCAGTTTTACAGGAGACAAACATCTATATACTTTCCAATTAAATCTGATTCCCCATATTCATGTTCTGGGCCTATATGCATCTAAAATACAGAATAAAGAAAACCGGATACAGCTATTTAATAAACACCATATTTGACGGGGGTGTTTCGAATTGCACAATAGCATTTCTTGTTACTACATTGAAAGACTAAGATATTTTTGGAAGTAAAGTTTGTCTATATCTTTACTTTTGACTTAAATTTAGTTTTTTGTTGTGTAGGTGTGGGACTATGAGGCGGGAGACTTTGAGCGTACTCTGAAAGGTCATACAGACTCTGTGCAGGACATCTCCTTTGACCAGACTGGAAAGTTGCTTGCCTCTTGCTCAGCAGACATGACCATTAAACTTTGGGACTTCCAGGGTTTTGAGTGCATCAGGACAATGCATGGTAAGAGGAACACACATAGCTGGTGCCTCTCTCTAATGTGTACTGTTATTGTTTGAATGCGGTGCTGTTGGGGTTTACACTCATCAACTTTTGTAATTTATTTGTAATTAGTGAATTTGCGATGCTCCTAAGTTTATGATTCAATTATACACTTAATAAATACAAAATTAATAAATATAATTGTCTGACTTGACTTTTATTTTTCCTTTTAGGACATGACCATAATGTGTCATCAGTTGCGATCATGCCAAATGGAGATCATATCGTATCTGCTTCCAGAGACAAGACCATTAAGATGTGGGAAGTAGCCACTGGGTAAGTTAAATATGGTCCTGTATCTTACACTACACTTCTTGCTTATTGTTTTAAAAGCAGCATTAACAAAAGCACCCTGGTGTGAACATGATGCTAATTTTATTGTTAAAACAAAGCTGTCCTCTGAAGAGGAATTTTCAAATATTTATCATGATACATGTTGCTGGCTGTTACTGCTGCGTATTTAAAGAAAAGGTCTTGAGTGTAAACATTCATCCGACCCTGGCCGAATCGACATTTGGCTTAAATTTTTCAAAATCACTCTGCAAGGCTGCATACTTTTGTCTCCAATAGCTATTATTTTAATCTATGTTCTTTAATGCATGTTAACATATAGCACAAGAAGCATTACATTTATTTGGTATACAGCATATAAAGCATTTCAAGTGAATTTCAAGTTTGCAGCACTGACCATTATAATGAGACAAGAATCCTTTTCTTTGTGTAGTTACTGTGTAAAGACCTTTACGGGCCATCGTGAGTGGGTGAGGATGGTGCGTCCTAACCAGGATGGCTCCTTGTTGGCCAGCTGTTCCAATGATCAGACAGTGCGTGTGTGGGTCGCTGCCACCAAGGAGTGTAAGGCCGAACTGAGGGAACATGAACATGTTGTGGAGTGCATCTCTTGGGCCCCAGAGAGCGCCTACCCTACTATACTGGAGGCCACTGGTTCTGAGGTAAGTGTAATCTGTATTTTTTATGTACTATTATTTTATTCTTTCACATGTAGGTGTTTGTGTATGTTTTTACCCCATCATCACTGGGTGCTCTCAAGTTCCACAACTTCAGCAAAACAAATTAAAAGAACTGACATACACTTAAAATAAGCAGATGCTGTTCTGTGCATTGTATAGAATAAGAAGAGTGGAAAGCCCGGACCTTTCTTGCTTTCTGGATCCCGAGACAAAACCATCAAGATGTGGGATGTCAGTATTGGCATGTGCATTATGACACTGGTGAGTGCACATCATTCAGTTGGTATTAAATGTTGTTTGTTTAATTTATGATCCTTACATGCTCTATAGTAAACATTTTCAGTCTGACATTCCAGAGCCATTAGGTGTGACATGCAGTGCTAAAATCTGTACTACACAATAATATACTCATTTGTTATGGTGAATCAAACAATAGCTATGAAATGAATAACTCCTTAAAGCAGCAGTATTTGGACTTAATCTTGTTGTGAGGTTGTAGGTCTTTAGGTCTTTAGTTATGAAAGTGCAGTGAAATATTGACTCTTTGGAACCAAATGTATTTTCATAGATTGTCTCAAGTCTTTTTACTAAATAAATCATGTAAATAGAATAAATCTGTGCAAGATCTCCCCCTAAATTTTTTGTTGACTATGTTTTTTGTTGTACAAAAAAACGAGCTTGATTCGGCGTGGGAGCAGTTGGGATTAGGCTTGCTCAAGGGCACTTTAGTCTTCACCCGTTTTGGAATCAAACGGGCTACTGTTTAATCATGCGGCCTGTTCCCCTTATTATCAAGCACTTCTGTCAGAAGTGGGATTGTCATGTGTGTTGTATCTGCCCCCATTGCCCTCGAAGGGTTAAAAGATAATACTTGTAGGATCACAGTAAATGTAATCTATGGTTTCATGGTTATAGGTTTTGTTCACATCGGTAACGTCATAACCCAAAATTGTTTGTGCGTGAAGTTAAAATAAATTGTTAATTTATATAAACTGATTAGCTACATATTTACATTAAGTATTTGAGCCAAGTGGATTTTCTAACTATTTTCTTTCACTTTTCAGGTGGGTCATGATAACTGGGTACGTGGTGTGCTTTTCCATCCTGGTGGCAGGTTTATTGTGAGCTGTGCAGATGATAAGACCCTGCGCACTTGGGATTATAAAAATAAGCGCTGCATGAAGACCCTGGCTGCTCATGAACACTTTGTTACCTCTATGGGTGAGTTCTTTTTTTACTTGTTTTATGTTTCACAAATCCTGGGGTGTGTGTAAGGTTCAATTTAGGCTTGTAAAGCTAGTAAATTGTGTTTTTCAACAGTCACCATGATTTCTGCATTAACATGACTAGCTAGACAACTACTTGAAAGCCAGCTAATTGCATGACACACTTGCTCAGATAGCTTTAATATTTTTGTCACATTCTTTCAGATTCATTGACAGATTTGTGTGTGTACAGCTGACTATCTCGTCACCAACAGAAACCAAGGTCTCTGTTGTATAGAGCCAGCTCAGTAAACTGCAGTGCCATCCCAGTGGCTTGTGAATAAACAAGAAATAGTAATTTCTCCTATAATTTAGTCTTGATAAAGGTTTACTTGTGTTTAATAAATAAATTGATTACTGGTCTCGATCAGTCCCATCACTAGGTTGCACATATTTTTTTTAGATTGTTTTAATCATAAATGTCTTTTTGTTATCTTTACAGATTTCCACAAGACTTCCCCATATGTGGTGACAGGAAGCGTAGATCAAACAGTAAAAGTGTGGGAATGTCGCTGATCATTGTTAGCCGACCCTGCCCCGACCCTCCTTTGTACCATCACTCTGTCCCTGCCATGACACTCACTCTTTGGGATGCATTCATGGCCGTCATCCCATCCAGCTCTCTTCTAATAACTATTGTCCTTTTATGTAAATGATTCTGGATGTAGTTTAAGCTTATTAAATGTTACATACGACACCCTCACACGGAGAGAAAAATGTATGAAAAAAAGAAAAACAAGTATTCTTGCATGGTGAATCCTAGAACTCGTATTCTGTAAATTGTTTTTGCTTACCATCATCTAGTTACCTTAAGGGTTAAAAGCATCAAGCATTTTGTTACAAAAGTCAGTGGTCCTGTCGGAGGAATTTCACTACTGGACACTTGAAACCAGGATGTGTCGTTTCTGCTCGGCTTTTGGGCCTGGTAATGCCTTCACTGTCATCCGCTAATGCTTCAGAGAGAGAGAGAGAGAGAAAGAGGAGTGTAGTTGCTGTCACTTAGCCAAATTAAGATCTGACAAGACTGTTGTCTCCTCTAAAAAGATATATATATTGATGCATTTAAGGTTCTCATCGCTGTTTTTTGGCTTTAAATCAGCAGTGAGATGTTTTAATGGACATAAGAAATCTCACATAATAAAATTAGTCTGGCTCTTCTAAGGATCGATATTTCAGGCACAATCAATTCCTTTTAATTTATCTCTGTATTATAGGAGTCGGAAGGACCTAAACTGTAGAAACGATGACCGGTTTGTTTCTAGGACAGCAGTTAGTCGTAATCTGGTTACGTTGATTATAGCTTTGGTTTATATGCACACTTCTGTTGATTTTGTATATAATGTTGAATGAGCGTGTTGTCCTGCCAGATAGGGCACAATGATGAGAATTAATGAGATCAGACAGAAAACTGGCTTATTTAAGTGCACTTCTTAAAGTGTCTGTGCTTTGCGTCTTGTCCTATTCATAGAAATTCCCTTTTTCCAATGTTATTGATCACCATAAATTTAGCATCACATCAGAATAATAATAAACCGCAACAAAGTATTCATTTTTAGTTTGTCTTATAATCCATTATCCCTGGTAAGGTTTCAGAAATAAAACTATCTTCTGACCTGTGACTAAATTTAACACCTTTGTAGATGCAGTAGTACCAAACTCGCCAAATAAGCAAATATTTGTGTGTAGGTTTGTACTTTTGTGGCTTTTGCTCTGTTTATGTATATTTCTAATAACAAAGAAGCTTACAGCTACTTAACAGCGCTATACTTTCGATCTGTTAAAAGATTGAGAAAAGACTAGTTAATGCTACAGTACGACATTATTCCTGTTGTTGCTCAACATGTATGGTGTAAGAAAGATGCATTTAAAAACTGATTCTCTTATCAGTAAGGGTACCTTTTTTAAAAGTGACTGAGTTGGAATTAACATTAGCTTCTCTTTGCAGTCGTTGAGTAATTTCATCTGCTGCCTACCTCACTGAATTCAGGTGAAGAAGGTAAATTGGCTGGTCTATTTCTGACTTGTATGAATGAATACCTAAAAGTTCCTTCAGAAGGTACATATTGCAGCGCTTATGTAAACACAGCTGTATATTAAAAAGACACTACTGTGGGTTGATCGTGGCTAGGTGACATCACAGGTCATAAAATATGAAGTTTGATTTTGTTAAAAATATCTTTGAGACAAATACTCCTGATGGTGATTGGCTGGAAACGTTGTAGTCTGTTGTATTTTATGTTCTCTACTAAAACGAATAGCTTGTTGGATATGATCACACAGGGCTTGTTTCGGTATGCATACTGATATTGGGTTGTATTGTAAATTTCCCAGTGTGAATTTTTGCTCTTTAGCGTTATTGAGTTCTACTTTTTTGACCTTAGAATATCTACTCATTGGTGTTTTCTAGTCAGACCACAGACTGCCTTTAGTGATTTACAGATACGGAAATACTTAAATATTAACCGGTTTAACAGCGCCCTACCTCCCCATCCAAACTGTTCATTCCCGCTCTGTGTGGGCATCGTTTTACAATTCTGTTCTGCTGCTTGCTGTCTGTGGCTCTACTCAGTGATGCCATTGTAAGCTTCTTACATATTCTCATTGTACTCTTTTGTCAGTGTGCAAATCAGGAAGTTTGGTAAGATCTCGCAGACTAAATCATTCTCTTGGCCACTATGTTCACTCTGATGGACCTGCAGTGTTTTGCTGCGTGAATAACAATCTTAGCTAGATAGCCATGTGCAATAACTATAGGCTGTGGAAACTGTATCTAGCAACAGAAAGGTAGATAGGCATGTGTTTTATGTGCAAACTGTACTATAATTGTAGGAAGCCAGATTCCTCTGTGTAATCTTAACTGGCAGAAGTGAATTCGGCCCCGAACTTGAATGTGGCTGGATTATCTTCACTGTGGTAGTGTTTGGTTGAAGAGTTCACTTTTAAGTATACCGTAAGGGATTCACGTGGGAGGTGCACGCAGTTGAAAGCGGTTGTGTTGGCCCAGCCTTTGCTATTCCAAAGCTATATATGTAGTATCAGTGGCCGTGTGAAAGGACTACAGCTTTTCTGTATGTGCAGTAGGTTTGTGCATTCAGTCAGCTCCGAAGTCTATTTGTTTCGCTCTCTATGCCTTGTAATATCCTGAAGCCCTGTTGACCTAAAGAAATTCATTCTGTTTTTTGTGATCTCACTGTTCACACATTTACACACACTGACAAAATATAAATTGTGTACCAATATAATCTGGATGTCATTGTTTGCAACATAATTAAGAATAATAAAACTGTAAATATAAAGCAATTTATTGAGTCTTTGTGTGTGTTCCTAACTGACGACTCTTTTAACTTTGTTTTGATTAAGTTAACCAGTACAACTTTATATGCTAGTCTGTGTACAAGGCAAAAAACACCCCGGGCTTGAATTAAGTAATAAACATGGTACCCCATTTAGTGTTTTTAGTTTACATTTTAAATTAATAATAAAATCGCTTTTCCTACAAGTACTAAATAGCACATTTTACTTTGTTTGTTTGTACTTTATAGTTTTGCACACTGCACTGCTTTGCACTTTGGCTTTCTTTTGATCAGATTCACGAGAAGCTCCCTGAAATGATTTTCCAACAACCTTGAAGTTCCCAGAAGTGCTGAGCTCTTGTTGACTGTTTTGACAATGGTCCAACTCCTTAAAAAGCATCTTCGTTGGGTTTAGCTCAGCTGATGGTGGAGGCCAGATCATCAGACACTGATCCTGATAAGGACCTATTATGCAAAATTCACTTATTTGCCATCACCTGGCAACCTCCCACCAGAACGCCATCTGATTTATTAGTTGAAGATTTCTCTCATTTATCGATTGCCCCCCCCCCCCCCAGCACATGAACAGTTCATACGGAACTATTTTAAAGGAAGTTTCGTGTATAACCATATAGTTGTTTTTAATGAAATGCATTATCACTTATTAACATATGTGACATAGGTCAAAACTTTGAGCGTGAAAGTATGAGTAAATTTGTGCAATGAATTTAATGGACATGTTTTGTAGCACCCATAGACTTATTCTAACTTATTTAATTGGCATTTACTATATAAACCGGTGGTGTGGGAATCGGAAGCCAACTTATAACAATATTCATCTTTATGCAGTTACTGATTCATTATTTCACGATTACACATGAGAATGCCTTTGAATTGATCAGAATGGATTCTGACTTCATTTTTTTGAATCATCCAGGCTTGATCTTCGAAGACTATTACTATTGATTTTTTTTCTCCAAGACAGCAGAACTGATTTACTGAAGGGCAGACTGAGATTATATCAGAAAACACATTACAGATGGTGGTTTTCACATTTCAGATGATTTCTTCTAAAAAATGTACAGTAATCGCCTTCTTTTGACCTGTTGTGTATTGAACGTTTTCAAATGATTTCGATGAGGAACTTAAGTGTCTTTGGGAGGGCTCCCTCTAGCGGTTAAAATTAAACTGACTTTGAAAATGAACTGACTGCATCCTCAACTGCTGTGACCTACAAGGGCGGTCTCATAGATCTGAGGCCACCTAAACTGTTTCAATTATGTATTTATTATGTATTGTAATACTGATTAAAAGCCATTTTATAATAAAAGATTTTACAGCCTTGAATATGGTGCAGCTCCATGTTAATTGTTTACTTTATTTACCACATTTTTTTCACATATTTTATTAAAAAATCCACATATTTTATTAAACGTTCTCCAAATGTTTGGGAATCGCTGTTTTAGAGGGATCAGTTGCTTTTAGAAGGAATACAGTACTGCAAATATTGTGAAATTTATATTATATACACAATTCAAAAGTCCAGAGACAGGATGCCATCCATCAAATCATGACACACTAACAATTTGCCTTTAACACCTGGGGTAATGCACCTTCTTGAGATTTAGATGTTATGAGGAATCTGAAGAAAAACCTAGACACTGCACACCCTACTAAATTATTCATAAGGAGTTTAATAAACACTTGCTTGAAGTTGAATGTATTTCACAGTCCTTAATATCAGATTTAAATGTAAATAAACATTTTAGGAAGCTCTGGCGTAAATTTTCACCTCCTTTCTCCTTGAAAAGAAAAACAGAATACATTTTCTGTTTTATAATTTCGCTACAAATCACAAATAACTTTATTTCATTCTTATGTCTTGAAATTAACCGTGTTAGATATGCCTGGTTATTTTGTTTTTATTCTATACCTTATAAGGATAACTAGGGTGGACTTCTATTTATACATTTTTAATGAACAGCGTGCTTGTGCAATTTTATTTTCCAATCAGGTGTAAAATTATTACCACCTCACTATTACACACAGCCTGTGATACACTGCATATTCTGATACTTTCTATCCAAACCACCATTGACATATTTTACATTTATTTTAATTAGAACTGTTGTACTTGTCTGTTGGATTAGACCCCACCTCTGTGGTCTAATATTCTCTCCCCACATGAATCAATGAGCCTTGGCTGCCCTGGACCCTGTCGCTGGTTAACTTTTTTTTTTTATTGGGCTACTTTTTATAGATACTGACCACCCCAAACTAGAATCACCACACAAGTGCTGCAGTTTTGTTGACACTCTTATATAGCCATGTTGTCTTGCCATCGCAGTTTTGCTCAAATCCTTGCCCACGATCATTTTTCCTGCTTTATTTGTCAGTGGTTATAATAGACCTGTTTGGTGTATATGTAATTAGATCACCTTTACTATAGAAACTACTACTGCTACATGTGCGGGGGTTTACTTAGGTAAGATCTCACACCCTTTCAAGTGCAAATCTGATTGGTGAAGATGTAACCGTTTCCATGTCTACCAAGTTTTTTTCCTCTAGCTGTCAGCCTGTTACCATGCCAGCACATTCATACAGATGGTTGGTGATGTAAATATTGCCTCTTCCAGATCAGATCTTTAAACGACCACAATCAAAGATCTTTTAAGTATATTGTACTAATCTGTGCCGCAGTGGGTCTGCTAGGAAATAAAACATTGAGACAAATCAAGTATATGAGAGAGAGAGAGAGAGAGAGAGAGAGAGAGAGAGAGAGAGAGAGAGAGAGAGAGAGAGAGAGAGAGAGAG
>JAOUQU010000015.1:2620468-2632351 GCA_028566735.1 Ammoglanis amapaensis | reverse complement strand
ACAGTCCAAAAACATGCACTAGGTTGATCGGAAATGTGAAATTGTCCAGTAGTCTCACAAGATCCCACCCATCAGGATGGAAAACTCTGCTCCAAACATTTACGTCCTACCCCAGGAACTGGGAAAAAGGACGATAAACGAATAGATAGAGATCATGTGTTTTAGTTCAGGGGTCCTCAAACGTTTTCATGTAAGAACCAGATCACTGGAGCTGGACCGCAAATGTTAAAGTAGTCTAGGGCTTCTATTTGTTACACCTTAATAGGGGATGCAGATATTTTTATTTGCATTTTTTTTACTGAAATGGACTGGAACTGTGTGGCCTTTGCTGGGGGTTTTTTTCGCGGTGACTCTGATGTTTGAAGATGAACAGAGGCCAGACAACATGCATTCCTGGACCGGTGAACTAAAAGCTGCAGGCTGTAGTTTGGTGACCCCTGATTTTATTGATTAGTTGTAAATATAAAAGATAAAGCTTTGTAGAACAGCTTTTAGTTGGGTCTGTTTTTACATTAACTGTTTAAACAACAGATAACAAAGCCTGAGAGTTTTTTGTACAATTTTATTTAAACATTATTATTATTTCAGCCAAGTTTAGTTTCTTACTGTTTTATTACTAAATGATTCTGAAGACAATTCTTGTTCAATAGCAGGACAGGCACAAACATGACAAACTGTCTTCTGTCAACAGAAGGTGAGGACAACTTCGAGCAGGACCTAGAGGACGGTCCTTCGTTCCGAGCCACGGCACCGAGATTGCAACCTCCCCTGTCTGAGCCGTGCACCCCTATTCTTCCTACTCCTCCCTCCATCCTCCCATCCCACATCACTATTCAGCACAAACCCTCCACCCCTCCACTGCAGCCCCTTAATGCAGCCATTTCCCCTCAGCCCAGCGTCATCGCACACGCCTCCGTCTCTCACGCCTCTGTCATCCAGGCAGTCAACCACGTGCTGCCCACCGCCTCCAAGCCCATCGGCCATATCACTGTGCATCCCGTGGCTCTTTATCAACAGCCGGTGGCCGTCTCGCAGCCTCCCGTGCTGGGTCACATCACGCAAAAGCTGGCCCAGCCGTCCCAGAGCCACGGTCATATCAACGGTGCAGCAGCGATAGGCCAACAAGCTGTGGTGGGGAAGCCCACAGCTGTAGTGGCCCACCATCATGCAGGTCTGGTGGGTCAGACTGTGCTCAACCCTGTGACTATGGTGACCGTACCTCAGTTTCCTGTCAGCACACTGAAGCTAGCATGAGGGATGGAGGTTTGACTCTTAAGGGGTCTAGAGGACCCTCCTGGCTAAACATAAAGACCTGTCAGTAAAGCACAGGACTGTACTTTGTGTGCGACTACAAAATCTAAAAGCTATTGCTTTATCAGATTGCGAGTGCCTCTCGGCTAGGGTAATCATGGGATTTGGGGTCTTAAGCCTTATTCGGATGGGATTTGTTTCTCAGGTTAACGTCGTCAGGTTCAAAATCTCTTCCAGGGAAGAAACGTTTCATCCAGACGCCGAACAAACGAATGTACGATGCACAACTCTCTAACAGGTTGTTTGTTCTCGGTGTTCGTCACGGATGGTCATGTGATCACACTACATCCTTGACAAAGCGTTCAAAGCGTTCAAAAGGCCAATACGCGAGAACACACTGTCCCCACTGTTCAGTCTTAGAGTGAGTTAATGATACAATGTTACTCTTGTTTCATGGAAATGAACTGAATACAAGTGCTTAAGAAGTTCTAGAAAACTGAAAGTTCCGTGAACAGAAAGAAGAAAACTCCATTAACTTTATTTAACAGATTGACCCGCAGTTCAGTTGGTAGCACGACCATTTCACACCGACTGTACAGAGTCCTTTTGTTTGGGAAGTTTGCATCTTCTCCCTGTGGCTGCTGGGTTTGCTTCCTCAGTACAGAACACGTATGTCAGTCAACTAAAGAAAATGTTTTGAAGACAACAAGACACGTTTTGTTTATAACTACCTAAGATCTTAAATATTAAAATACAAAAATCGGCATTTATTAATTCAAAATAATTGCAAAAATCACTTTTTATATCTTCGGAGGTATTTTCCCAGCACTGTACCAGTGTGTGTGTGTGTGTGTGTGTGTGTGTGTGTGTGTGTGTGTGTGTGTTTTGTCTATGCACCCTACAACAGACTGGCAATCTGTATGGGTGCTTGGTGTATTGGCCCAGCGTGTACCAGCTAAACCTCGATAGGATTAAGCGGTTGTAAAACTAGATGATGGAGGAATGGCTGGATGGTTCAGGACGTCGCCATAGATTTAACGCTTCTCTTACATCATTTATATGAAAATCTTCTTCCTTTTAAAGCCTTTTGATCATTCAAATAGGTGGAAATCAGGAGGCATTCGATGTGGACTAAAGTTTAGTTTATTCAATTAGTTATAACGCATTTTCAGCAAGATTACATTTTGATAAATGAATCCTAATTGGTTATAGCTCCACAACTCCCAATATATATTGGCTAACAACATTACACTGAAACCTGTAATAAAATAATTCAGTTAAAATAAAAGTAAAGTGAAGTCCGGATTATTACAGAAGTAATTAGCTCATTAATTGGCTGAGCTGCAATTGGTTAATGAGCTACAGCAGTAGTTAATGTGTACTTAGACCTGAATGATCAAGTCTACCTGTATATTAGAATTTATATATTTATAACTTGTCTGTCTGTTTTACTGGCGAGAATCATTGTGCCCAGGTAGCCGGGCAATGGCAGGGTCAATACTGGCATACACACCTATGTCGTGCTCTTTGTACTCAGTGAGAACATGCAAACTCCACACAGAAAGGACCCTCACTAATCCTACCATATAGTCACCATCCACCATATAAACTTAAGTGTACCCGGAAGATCAAATGAGCGGTATGAAAACATGGTCATGATGCTAAATGAATCCCGTCCGAATAGGGCTTGTGGTTGAATGACTGAGTGAGACTCGTCACAGACTGAACAACTGATACTTGATGCACTTGCAAACCTATGAATTATGGGTGTCTTTTATTCACGAGTGATTGAAGTGCCACGTACGAAGCATTTCATTCGCTGCCTCTCCGTCCTTTCCTCCTACTCCTCCGATTTACTAATGTACTTAAACCTCTCAGGCATCACCTCGTCACCCGGTAACCAATAGAAACGTCAAGCTCCGGGACCACCTTCACAGTAAAGTTTTAATTATAACCACCAGACTTATGCGGATGAATCGAAAGTGCCTAAACCTCTGGTCTGACGTCCAGTGGCTCCCTCTGCTGCATAATCATGATCTGGCCGAAGAACCAGGACCGCATGATGTCCTTCTAGCAATGTCATCTGCAGCTGAGGATAACTGGCAAATATTATCAGTGCTGTTTAAAAGAAACACACAGAAGAAACAGCCCTCTTAGCATCTAAGAAAGAATCGTAAACATTCGACGCGCATTCGAGGAGTTGTATACATTTAATCTGAATGTATGTGAAGGCCGAATTTGTTCTTGTTTTAAAATCAAATATCACCGTTGTAATTTAACACCAAATGAACGATCAATGTCTGTCTTATTTCTGCTGGACGCGATTCACTTCCACAGAGAAGCAATCTCTGGCTGTACCGGCTTCGCTCTATGGCCAACGGTATGTCGAACCCGACCATGGCTCATCAAACGTTCGATTTTTAAAATAAAGGGCATTTATAATAGAGTTAGATTCTCGTAAATGTTTATGAAAATGAAAATACATGTTCACAACATTTTAGTATAAAGTGATTCTGTGGGAGTTTGAGCATTGAGCATTTGTGATGGTGAATGAGAAGGTTTCGTTTTTTGTTTCAATTTTTTTCAAATGTGTTTAGGTTAGGTGTTTAAAGTCCGGGATCAATTTTATTTTTCATTTCGACTTTGTTCTGAAACAAGAGCAACCAGAACAAGAAACTGTCTTCACCAACTTTAGTTTTAAACTGATTTTATGCACGATAACAATTGATGTTTACACCCAAACTTGATTAGGACCGGGGTTCACTTACTTTTGGCCATATGGTGTGTCTTAGTGGCCTGAATGTCAGTACATGTTTAGTGTGCATGATGGTGATTTATTCTTCAGTACTCCATGTCATATCCTTCTCTGGTTTCTGTCTGCACTGGTGGGTAGTGGATTATTCTGCCGTGTCACTGAGGCGCCTCCTTTATAGCTACGGGGTCTTAGCAAGTTTTTTTTAAATCAGACTTGAAAGATCAGATTTGTATGTGTTCTGTGACTGAAACATACTTTTAATAATACAGAAAACAACCCCTACTTATATGGACATCATCACTAGCGAGGAATTAGCAGAAGAACATTATGTATAGCAGCATCAATGGTGGCTAAGTGGCTATCAGAAGGACCAGGGTTCCATCCCCAGGTTGGGTGTCTCGAGTCTATTCAGTGTCGTTTGCATACATTCCGTGTGTGTACGTGTGGGTGTGCGTGTGTGTGTTTCATATGGGTGTTCTGGTTTTCCCCCATCCATCATCCATCAAGCTTTACCACAGCTTAACTTTATTTAGGGTCACACTGTTGCAGGGTACAAAGGCATACGCTATAATCATCTTGTGTGTATCTCAAATAAATTTCACTGCATGTCTTTGGACTGTGGGTGGAAACCAGAGTACCCGGAGGAAACCCACACAGATACTGGGAAATGCATACAAAGCCTCGAATTCTCTGACCCGGGAATGGCGCCCAGGATTTCTTGCTGTACAGGTAAACACTAAGCCACCGCCACAGGGTTCTCCCACAGTCCAAAATATGCATCCTGGAGGAAGTGCGACGTTCAAACAGTCAAAGCAGTTGTTCCTTTTTTCACGAAAGCCTTATTGCAAGCCAGACTCAGGCGGGTCAGATTATTCAGTGAATTATCTTAACATTCGTTTGGAACTTTGCAATAATGGAAGGATTTGCATCTTTTCTTCAAAGAACGTTGAGTAGCATTTCGGTTTGGGCTTCTTCTAAAGCATAAATACACTTCTACATAAGTAAATCAACAAAACGATGCTTTATTTATTCAATTAATGCAGAAATCCAGATATTTCAAACGGTTTGTTTTGCAGTTGTGTATTTTTATGAAATAATATTTCACTTCACGCTTCATAGGCGATTAAACATCCGTGTTATTTATTTTTTCATTCTATTTATGCATTTTTATCTTTCCTTCCCAAATCTGTTTGTATACACTTGCCCAGATAAACCTCCTTTACCGCTGCAAACCCACGACACGAAAAGATTCGAGCTGTACCAAACACAAACCCTCTCGGACTCGTGTACAGTGTCTGAACTTTTCTTTTCGCCTGCATAGACGAGTTCATCCAGGGATCAGTCTAGCGTACAGAGTCACATGCACCGAACCCCCACCATCATTCATATTACCATCAGTCACTGTATCAGAAACGACGAACCTCTTCATATCATACTTCCAAATATATAGATCTCGCCAAAAATATCAGCCTAGGCATCCGTACGACCAAAAGCCGAGCAGAGATTCAAATAATCCTGCAGTTATTAACTTGTGCTGCTCTTTTCATGGTTCTGTTGCATTTATTCCAGTTTTATTAAGACTCGCATGACTTGCAAACTTCAACTACGTTTAATTGAATATGGCGTCCACCAGAGAGAGGTTAAGTCTGCTAATGGCGTTTCGATGCTGTGTCTCATTGCTACGTACTATCAATTTTAACCAGAACACTGTGATACCCTGCTCTTAATTTACAACCCCCCCTCCCCCCACTAGACAGTAACAAATCCAAGATTTGGGTTTACATGCATGTACGAGAGTTTTTATGTGTAAATGTTCCGAAATTACAAGTCCTCTTTAGTAGCGTGTACTAATTACTTGTCTCGGATAATTAGCTTCAGTTAGGGTGGTTAAAAATTCTAGCAGGACTTTGAACTTTTTGATTCTGGAATTTGACGCCTGGGCTTACGTCCACTTTCGATGTGAAATAGTTTCTTGTTTCCTAGATTCGTTTTGAGAAGTGTGAATGCTACATGCCGTGCTTAAATGAGCTTATCCTTTTGTAAGATTTACTAGTTTATTTCTTTTTCATTTTGAATATGTCTGTATGTGTGTGTATATAAATATATAGATATATATATAGATATATATATATAAATGTGATGGATATGCACGCATTCACTTAAACGTGTATGTATTTGAGGATTTTGTTGTCGTCTGGTTTTGCATGTAGATTGCAATAATTTTTTCTTATGTTCTTGAATCTTGATCCCATTTTTAATTTTGGGGGACCATGTCTAATACTGTATGATGTGGTGGGGACCATTAGACCTCATTCTACATTGATATTATATATAAATATATACAAATCTGCATTTTTCCCTATGGAGAAAGTTTAAGTTATATATCGCCTGTACATTTTGGGCTGCATTCAAAACCGAATTGTCCACCGTGTTTAAATAAAGTAACAGTAATAACATTAAACATATGCTAGAGAAAATGAATTATGATGATAAATAATAAATCTTATGACATTTACAAAACTAGCTGTAGCTTTGTCCATTTTTTAAAAACTCGATTCTTTGTATTCGCACAGCACTATTAATGGCTCGAGACATCGAGCAACACTCATGGCAACACTTGGATGTTTTTATTATAGGGCTCCCCCTACAGGCTTGGAGAAAATGTTCATTATCGTGAAGACATGCTGCTGTTTCTTAGTTCCTTCCCTATGCGTAATTGTTGTGATCATCAGACCAGCCAACGTGGCGTATAATCCTCTCACTGTCAAACTCTTATCACAGAAGCACAATAAATTGTTTATTTTTTGTCTTTGTTTACAGGTCTACATATCATTTAATAATGAAGCCAAGTTGTTGTATATACGGTAGTAACACCTTTCTGAAATATAATAATTATAAAATTATGGCTTTTGCACAGTAGTATAAGGGGAATGTAAACATTTTAAGGCTTAGGTTAGGTTTTTTGTGTTTATTCTGTTTTTTATACGAATATTAAGTAGCTGTGTGTTTTAATACACTAAATGCATTTACACATCAGGGATGCAATACCATCAAATTATTTGTTCATTTCTATACATTACATTTATTATAAGAAAACATGAACCCACATTAGCCGTAATACATTGGAACAATGTTGCTAGACTGTTGTGTAGAACTTACACACAGCTTACACACTTGCTCATAATGATGTACTGGAACGTAGTCAGATTAACTTTAGTGGTGTAAAACACCGCACAACAACTTCACTTTATCTCTCAATTGATCTTATATTTACTCGCCCATAACTATTTAAATTTGGTCAAATGTAGTGTGACTAGACGGGGGAAATGTGTGGATTCAACCGCATTTATAATATTCAAATTTTGTCATTATACATATACAGATGTACAGTACAACGAAATGTTTCTCTTCGCATATCCCAACTGCCCTTGGAGCAGACAGGGTTAAGGGTCTTGCTCAAGGACCCAGCAGTGGTTGTGTAGCAGAGCCTGAATTTGAACCTCCAACCATTGGGTTCACAGCCCAACGTTCTTCCCACTGGGCTACACTGTTACACTGTTTACTGCTGCAATCAGTGTGACGTCATTCTGAATGTAAGTGCCACTCTCAATATCTATTAAGGAAGTGTCCCTAGAAAATGTCTAGTATTTGTCGTAAAGCATGTGTGTGGTGGACTGTGTTTGGGGTGGTACTTGCGTACATGAAAGTGCGTTTTTTTACCCTACAGACCACAAAAAGGGTTGAGAAAACGTTCATTTATCCCATAAAAAGACCCCATTTTAACCATCTAAACTAGTAATAACCTGAAAAAGTTGCCTATTGTGTATTTAATGACAAAAAAATAGAGAAAACACTAAATTACTGCTAAATTAGACATTACATTGCTTTACAGTAGCGCATCCTGTGTGTGCAGATGTTTTTATGGTTCTTTTATCATCTCCTCTTGAAGTTTTTCCAGCATCTGTTGCATTTTCTGCAGCTGCAAAAGAAACAGCAGCATGCGGTTCGGTTACTAAAAGGGTCATTAACACATAAAAACAACCGCTTTATCCTGGTCAGGATTGCTCTGTATTTAGAAAACAATAGACAAAATCATTTTTAAGCTTAAACACATGCAAATGTGTACATATACTTTAGGATGTTTAGATTGAGACATTTGCTTGTATGAAAAATACATTTTTACATCTTGGCTCATGTTATTGTGCAACAGTTTATGATCTACAAGGTGTAAAAAATGTCTACTACCTCAAGGCATGGTTAAAATACTAAAACAAATACATATATAGGTACATTTATGCAATCAATTTATACAATTTTGGATTAAAAAGTCTCTTTAATGTTCCTGTTTTTGCTAAGCAACAGTACTTTAAATGGTCAGTTATAGTGTCATTACAAACTAGCCAGTATAATTGTATCTTCCCTTTAGGTGGGCTTTGTTATTGCTTACTTTATGGCTAATGATGCCTGCTGTGGTGACACGAGTGTAACATTAAAGTCAAAATATTGTCACATTTTAAAACAAGGGACGCCTTAAATAAGGAAATGCTCACATTAAAGCAGATTGGGATCATTGTGTGATCATGGTTAAACGGCACTGACAAATGTCTTTCCAAACTAATAAAACTACAAATGTTCTTTATAAATGGTTTGACTTTATTCTCAAAAGATATCTAGTTTATAACAACCCAACATTGTTCTTTTAACTACTCTTAGCACTGAACATACCAGTTCCACAGTGATTGTACAAAAATAAATGAACTTACATGTTTATGTAAATGCGTGTCGTATGAAACGTGTATGCAACATGTTCTCTTTCTTTTTGTTGGGAGTAACTTGTATAACCCCAAACTCGTATTGGTATAAATCAATCTTACTTACATATAGGTGACGACGTGTAATGTTTGACTACATTTAAACAAGCCTTACAACATTTTAGTTAGAAAATCGCCTCTTTCATTACATCCTTGGAAGAACAAAAGACAAAAGACTTACTTCTTCATCTTTCTGCCAAAGGCGGCGCTCGGTTTCATTGTCCACAGGCACCAGAGGTAAATCGGAGGTGTTCTCGCTGAGATACTTTGAAAGACTGAATGAGAATAGACACACAAATAGTCGGTCAGCTTATACCAGGGGTCACCAACCTTTTTGAAACTGAGAGCTACTTTTTGGGTTCCAACTAATGGGCGACCAGTTTGATACACACTTGTGAAATCACAAATTTATAACCTTTAATTATACGTTACTATTAATAATTAATGATATTCACCAACCACGTTGATGACCCCTGGCCTATACCATACATTCAGAACATTATGTCACATTAAAAAAAGGTATAAAACTTCATTGCTTCATGTCGGATGCCCTTTCTGATGCATCCCTGCTATTTATTTTGGGATACAGCCACCGGTCAGAGCATCCGATATACTGTAGCATTATGCATGATACACAAACTACAGGCGTGGGATTTCTAGGATGAGCTTCTGGGCAAATTTTGCAGTCACTTCTCTGACTTTCTGATCTCTCACTAATAAACCAGCATGTTGCTCATTCATGCCTATTTTGCAATAATGATAATAATAAGTCCTGTAAAAGTATTTGGTTTAGTCTGCGGACCTGCGTTTTCTCTCTCTGACCACCATCCTGGTCATGTTTTGGATGCTCTCAGCACGGAAGTTCTCATAATGTGTTTCCTGTGTCACGTCCTTCAGATCCTGCATGTGGGTTCGAACCAGCATGTTCCTCAGCATCAGGAAGTCCGAGTGGGCGGGGTTTTCCACTGCAACAGCACCACATTTCCATTCATGTAGATATAGCAGTGGCAGTTATTATCTAAACTGAATGTAGGATTAAATGTTGTATAGAATCAGAATCAGAATCGTTTATTTCGCCAAGTATGTCACACATACAAGGAATTTGTCTTGGTGAGACACACATGTATGACACTTAACAAGAACAATATTACACTAAGAGCAAGGCACAAAAAGATACACTAAAATAAAAATAAGGAATAAAATTAATGAGTAATAAAAATAATAAAAGCCAGGAAGGTGCTAATGAGTGTGTTGATGCTTTGCTGAACAGATACATAAAATCTGTGCTTATATATTACGATATTGTACACATAGGTGTGTACAGTATAAGCCAGTTTGCTTTAAAAGATACATGTAATTCTTTACTGATGCCAGTTATATTCATTATGAGAATAGAAGAAGAGTATTGGCCAGATGTTAATATGTTCTGGTAAAGGTCTGGTACAGTCAGTTGATCAAAAAGATGACAATATCTTATGAAAACTGTGAAGAGAAAGAAAATAAAAGCAGAACATTTACCTTCTACAACACCCCATGGATACATGCGTCCTCTCACTCTTCTGCCATTGCTTTCGACTAACATATTACTGCCAACAACAGCAAAGGGAACATTGTCCTTCAGAGGAGAGAACAACACACATACAATAGGTGTTTAATCAAAATGCTTCCAGATTATGTAGTAAAATGGTACCGGTACTGGTCGCTGAAACAAGCCACTATATTGTTATGCTTATTGAAACACAATGATTTAAGTCTGTATGTGGCCTAGTTTAGTGTGTTTTCATTGAGTATTACTGTTGTACAAAATGTAGATCTTCCACTGTCGGATGAGCTTGATCATGTTACACAATTTCTGACCTATTTTTGAATATTAAATGTAGAATTTTCTCCTTTATGAAAACTTTAGGATGAGAGTCTTTATGGAATTTGTGACACTAAGAGAACGGCACCGGGCTGAATGTTCAAGTACTTCAGTAATGGAAAGATCCATTTTCATCAATATTAAAACTGAAGTCAGAAGGAAGTGAAATTCAGTGTTTTGAACCGACCAAAAGCACTTTGGTTTTCAGCATTTAGCATTAGGCAGTTTTCCATGAACACATTTATAAGGTCTTTTATACAGGCATTACCCACTAGTATGAAACAACGATCCGATTTACTATTATCTTGTTATAAACAAATGTTTTTTGTTGTATTGTAAAATCAGGCTTACTTTGAGATCTTGTTGTTGGAGAACAAAATCTTCATCTGAATCATCCGATTCACAATCAGGAAACTGGTAAATGTTGATCCCAAGTCTTTCAATCTCTTCTCGAACCTGGAGACAGGCAAATAAATCATCTTGCAATTAGTCATTAAAAAATACAGTTACATGTACATGTATTATGCCACCTTTATATCACCTTTATTTTCTTCTTGGTCACTTCCTTTGGTAAGAGAGAGTCTGCTTTAGCCAGCACGGGCACAATGTTCACCTTGTCATGTAATGCCTTCATAAACTCCACATCAATAGGTCTAAGACTATTGACACAATTCAACCAAATATGTTATACAATCTGTTATAAATCTGTTATTGATATGGAACATTGGTATGCATTGGTATATCTCTCACATGACCAAGTTCTTTATTAGTTCATAATAAAATATGAATGGACTCTTTACTTGAGACATGAACCAATGCTAAATCTATGCACATCCTGCTCAGTAAATCATCTTTCCAATGTTTTATGAGCCATAATAAACAATTAGCATATAAATTCCACTGAGCTGTTCACCAGTGATAGCTGGAAATAGCCACATGATCCCTAAAAGAGGGATATAAAATTATATCAGTTGTTCCAGTTCATTTCCAGTATAGAACGGATGCAAAACAATATCTAGATAAGCCCATGGAGTTTTGGAAGCATGTGCTCTGGACTGATAAGGTACACATGGGTAAAAGTTGGTAAAAGTGGGCTGATATAAGAATATTAAAGCATGGTTCAGGAGGCAGGGGAAACATTAGGACTCAATCTTAATATTCAATATTCAATAATATTCAATCCCATAATCAATAGGACTATATAT
>JAOUQU010000015.1:2602656-2612748 GCA_028566735.1 Ammoglanis amapaensis | reverse complement strand
CCATCCATCCATCCATCCATCCATCCATCCATCCATCCATCCATCCATCCATCCATCTATCTATCTATCTATCTATCAACAGAACCATACCGCCAACACCACCAGGGCCTCCAAGACCTGTAGATATTGATCCTAAGCCTGGGACTGTTAAATGGACCAACAGGGAAAAAGTATTAATAATGAGACTGGCTTTGGAACTCGATTCCTATTTTTGACCCACCCATGTTTTAAATGATAATGTATTTAGTATTTGCCTTACCTGCAAGTCCGGTGCCTGCTACTCCTGTTCCAGCACCAGGCACCGCTCCAGCTCCTAAAAGTCTTGCTGTAATAAGTTATAATAATAATAAATAATAAACAAATTATGTCACCATTGTATACTGCAAAGTGGGATAGAAGGGACTTTTATTTAAAAACCTAAACATGCATCGATTGAAATGGTCCTATTTTTTATTATACAATAGTTTAATAAATTATCCTGTGTTAATATTAATGCACACCAACTTCTATCATTTGTTTACATACGGTCTGATCAATATTATTATCGGTTTGATCTGCAGTGTGCTGTAAACCAAGAGCCATACCATATTTAGCAGCTTTTGCACTAGGTCCATATCCTAAAGGAAATGAAACGGGTGAATCAGGTGAATTATGTCTATGTATAAATAATAAATTAGTTATTTTATTGACACTTTACCTCCTAAGCCAGTGCCATAAGCACCAGGTACTGCTCCAGGCCCTACTCCACCAACTGGGACTCCTCCAGGTCCAACTCCACCACCAGATACTCCTCCTGGTCCGAAGCCACCAGCTGGTACACCACCAGAACCAACACCCCCAGGTGGTACCCCTTGTCCTAAACCACCACCAGCTGCCCCTTCAGGTAATCCTGTTCCAGTGGTCCCTCCTGCTCCACTTGGGTATCCTATTTAAAGTAAAACATTACCAGTTGATTAACTTTCTACACTTTATCTAAAAAGTTCTTAATAATAATAAACAAATCATACTTCTTACCATATTTACGAGCTTTGGCAGCAGCATATCCTACAATAAAAACAGCACATTGGCGCAATATTGTTAGATTAGAGCTTTATTAGGACACAGGGAGCTTAGAATTCTCGTCTCCCGTTGTTATTTTATAGTACATTCTTTCCAGTCCAAGTCTTTTGAAATCGTCAGCACTTGACCATTTTTCTTAATGTGGCGGAAACTATTTAATCCATAAATGAAGCAGGGGACCTTAAAATTGTTTACCTCCAGGTCCATAACCACCGCCAGGTAACGCTCCAGGTCCATAACCACCGCCAGGTAACGCTCCAGGTCCATAACCACCACCAGGTAACGCTCCAGGTCCATAACCACCACCAGGTAACGCTCCTGGTCCATAACCACCAGCTGGTACTCCTCCAGGACCAACTCCACCACCAGGTACTGCTCCTGGTCCATAACCACCAGCTGGTACTCCTCCAGGACCAACTCCACCGCCGGTCACCCCTCCTGGTCCTCCAGGCAATCCTGTTCCTGCAGTTCCACCTGTTCCACTTGGATATCCTGTTCAAACCACCACATATTAACTGTCAACATAAAAAAGTATTGACTTAATTTGGATCTTTATTGGAATTCTGCACCACTGTAAGCCTCTCACCATATTTCCGAGCTTTGGCTGCAGCATAACCTGAAATGTAGAAAAGTGTACATTATATTTCAATATGTTAATTCATTAAGCTTTGTATTTTAAGCCATGTGTGATTTTCATTCTTTATTTTCTAATTTAGTTTAGTCAGTTTTCCGATGCGGGACCTGATTTGCATGTGAGGTGAAGGTTCCTCTGGAACGTGTATAGCCAAACAACAGTCTAATCATCAATTTAACAAAAATCTATTCACTAATATAATTTCAATATTATTACACAGTGTTTGAGAACCCAATCTGTAGTCCAGTCATCCTGCTTGCTAGTGACTAAATGAAGGCACTGCCACATATTCCCATTAAATGAAGCCATGTGTTGTTTTCTATCACTAAATATTTAATAATACGTTTAATTAAAGTATTTTATTAGATTATTGATCAATAAGAACTTATTTATCTCAAGTTCAATTACCTTCAGGTCCTCCTGCAGGTCCATAACCACCAGCAGGTCCTCCTGCAGGTCCATAACCACCAGCAGGTCCGCCTCCAGGTCCGTAACCACCAGCAGGTCCTCCTCCAGGTCCGTAACCACCAGCAGGTCCTCCTGCAGGTCCAAAACCACCAGCTGGTCCTCCTCCAGGTGTGTAACCAGCAGCTGCTCCTCCTCCAGGTCCAAAACCACCAGCTGCTCCTCCTCCAGGTCCAATTCCACCACCGGCCACCCCTCCTAATCCACCAGACAGTCCTGTTCCTGCAGTCCCACCTGCTTCATACAAAACATTACAATACTATTTCAAACAACACTGTTGACACGACAAGAAATAATTATTTGTCTCATGCTAAATTCAGCTTTTTACCATATTTGCGAGCTTTGGCTGCAGCGTACCCTGCAAAAATATGTAGCTGTAATTATACAAATTG
Source organism: Ammoglanis amapaensis (assembly GCA_028566735.1). NCBI lineage: Eukaryota > Metazoa > Chordata > Actinopteri > Siluriformes > Trichomycteridae > Ammoglanis > Ammoglanis amapaensis. The sequence continues at coordinate 2,610,198 of JAOUQU010000015.1, read as the reverse complement.
ATTGAACCTTTATGTATTTATGTAATTAATTACAATGTAGTACAACGAGAAGAAATGTACAATAGAGCAAAGATACACATTGCTTTCATTACCTCCAGGACCAGCTCCACCACCAGGAACTGCTCCAGGACCATAACCACCGGATGGTACTCCTCCAGGTCCAACTCCACCACCAGGTAACGCTCCAGGTCCATAACCACCAGACGGTACTCCTCCAGGTCCAACTCCACCACCAGGTAACGCTCCAGGACCATAACCACCAGACGGTACTCCTCCAGGTCCAACTCCACCACTGGCTAAACCTCCAAATCCAACAGGCAATCGTGTTTAAAATAATAACTGTACAAAATGCCATTGCATTGATTAAAAAATGTATCATTAATCAATAATAAAATCATGTTTTTACCATATTTGCGAGCTTTGGCTGCAGCATATCCTGCAATACAAAAATATATAATGTATTTTTTATTTCAAATATTTATTACCATAAAAGATTAAATGTTTAGCTGAATATATGTGAAATGTACATATATTTATTATTACATTTATTTGTAATACTCTAGAAACAAAGCTAAACATTGTTTTTTTTTTTACCTTCGGGTCCAACTCCACCACCAGATACTCCTCCAGGTCCATAACCACTAGATGGTACTCCTCCAGGTCCAACTCCACCACCAGATACTCCTCCAGGTCCATAACCACCAGATGGTACTCCTCCAGGTCCATAACCACCAGGTACTCCTCCAGGACCAACTCCACCACCTTGTACAGCACCAGGTCCATAACCACCACCAGGTAACGCTCCAGGTCCATAACCACCACCAGGTAATGCTCCAGGTCCATAACCACCACCAGGTAATGCTCCACCACTAGCTGCACCTCCTAATCCCGTTCCTGCAGGTCCGCACAAAATATTATTAACTATTAACTATAAAAAACAAGAATCTTTATTTTAATCTGTTTTTGAAATTTGATTCTTTACCATATTTGCGAGCTTTGGCCGCAGCATACCCTGCAATACAAAAATATAGTGTAACTGTAATTATAAATAGAATGGAATTTTTTACATTCAGGTTTTAGCTGAATACCTGTTAAATGTATATACAGTGATTTATTAAGGCATTCATTTGTAATGTTTCATATATATATATATATATAATTTATTTACCTTCAGATCCATAACCACCAGATGGTACTCCTCCTGGACCAACTCCACCACCAGGTAACACTCCAGGTCCATAACCACCACCAGGTACTCCTCCAGGTCCATAACCACCACCAGGTACTCCTCCAGGTCCATAACCACCACCAGGTACTCCTCCAGGTCCACCACCAGCTGCACCTCCTAATCTACCAGGCAATCCAATTCCGGCAGCTCCACCTGCTTCACAAAACATTAACTATATATAACTCAGCTGTTACAAGAAAACTTTATTTATTATTATGAAAACTAATCATTTTTAATGCAGTGTTTTACCATATTTTCGAGCTTTGGCTTCAGCATACCCTACAAAATAAACAAATATTGTAGTGTAAATAGAGTAGATAAGATGACTTTTGCTCTCTATTTGCAGCATATCGGTTGGAATTTTAATATATTTACTGATTAAAATTATTTTGTGCATTGGAAAAAAGACATGTGTTTCTTTACCTTCTCCTCCAGGTCCAACTCCACCACCAGGTAATGCTCCAGGTCCATAACCACCCGCTGGTACTCCTCCAGGTCCAAGTCCACCACCAGGTAATGCTCCTGGTCCATAACCACCACCTGGTACTCCTCCAGGTCCAACTCCACCACCAGGTAACGCTCCAGGTCCATAACCACCGGCTGGTACTCCTCCAGGTCCAAGTCCACCACCAGGTAATGCTCCTGGTCCATAACCACCAGCTGGTGCTCCACCTGGTCCAACCCCACCACCGGCTAAACCTCCTAATCCACCAGGCAATCCTGTTCCTGTAGCCGCACCTACTCCACACAAAACATCAACTGTATATAACTCTACTGACATGAAAGATTATTTTAGTTATTATTACAATTCTGCTGTTTACCATATTTTCTAGCTTTGGCTGCAGCGTACCCTGCAAAACAAAAATATTATGTAAATATGATTATAACATTAATAATATATTGCCTGTCAAAATCAACATGTTTTACTTGAACACCTATTAAATCTACCTACACTGATGTAATTCATATACACAAACAAAGCTAAACATGGGGTTTTTAACCTTCAGGCCCAACTCCACCACCAGGTAACGCTCCAGGTCCATAACCACCGGCTGGTACTCCTCCAGGTCCAACTCCACCACCAGGTAACGCTCCAGGTCCATAACCACTAGATGGTACTCCTCCAGGTCCAAATCCACCACCAGGTAATGCTCCAGGTCCATAACCACTAGATGGTACTCCTCCAGGTCCAACTCCACCACCAGGTAATGCTCCAGGTCCATAACCACTAGATGGTACTCCTCCAGGTCCATAACCACCAGGTACTCCTCCAGGTCCAACTCCACCACCAGCCACCCCTCCTGGGCCTCCAGGCAATCCTGATCCACTACCACTCGGGAATCCTATTTGAAGCAGAACATCGACTTTCCATGAGCTGAATAAATGAACATATATGTACTACTATGCACTTATGCATAATCTTGTAATAACGTTTCTTACCATATTTGCGAGCTTTTGCTTCAGCATACCCTGGAACATAAAAGATACAACTAAACTCGAGACTTTTTAAGCTCTGGCTTGATGCAATGACAATGTAATTGTCAGACTGTAGTGTATTGGACATTCCTGTAAACCTTATGGCTTTCCATAGTTGTAGTTCCAAGGCAAATAATGCTTAGTGACACGTGATACCGCTAAGATCTGCTGTATGCTTTTCTTTTCCTAATTCAGTAAACGAATTCATCTTTCCTCTGCCTCTATGTGAGTTTTTATATAACATGTAGATACAACATATACAACACAGACAATTGTGTATCTCTGCAAAAAAAAAGGTTTTTCATGACCAGCATGGAATGTAGTTGCTCTTAATGTTGTGTGATGTTCAAATGCATGTTTTTATTAGAAACTTATTGGAATAATAATAAAAACGACAAATGGCATCATTAAACTGAACAGAAATTACTCAACAATAGACTGTCTACCTCCAAGGCCACCAGTTGAAACTCCTCCAGGCCCAGCTCCACCCAAAGGTACGCCACCAGGTCCAACACCAGGTAATGTTCCAGGTCTATAACCTGTTGCTGCTCCACCAGTTCCAACTCCAGTGAAAGGGCCAGTTCCAACACCACCACCTGGTACCACTGGCCCTAATCCACCAGCAGTCCCACCTGCTCCACTTGGGTACCCTATTTAGAGCAAAATATCTTGTCATCAATTCATTGTCAAGAAGAGTACCAGACTTTATCTGCATCCCTAATAGTGTTATTTATTGTCTTACCATATCCCCCAGGTCCCACTCCGCCAGGTCCAGCGCCACTAAGAGGTATACCTCCAGGTCCAACTCCACCAGGTACACCACCAGATGCTCCTCCACCAAGACCTGAAGCAACATCAGGACCATTTAAGGGGAAATTATTGTATTCAGAAGAATGCCTAGGACCTCCGAATAAAAAAAGTGTAACGTACCGTATTTCCAAGCTTTGGCTCCATTATATCCTGTAATTTAGAAAGAAAATAAATCAAAATTTAAAAACATTTATAAAGACTAATTTAAGTGTACAATAATTTGTATTTAGAAATTTACCCCCAGGAACACCTCCAGATCCAGGAAGTCCACCAAGTCCACCACCAAGTCCAGAACCTGGCACACCACCAGTTCCAAGTCCAGATCCAGGAACACCACCAGCTCCAACCCCACCAGCACCAAAGCCTGGAAGTCCACCCATTCCAATACCTGAGGCTGAGTGAGAAGTATATTAAATAGTATTCAATAGCTAGCAACATATAATTAGTCACTTATAATATATTATGTCATATTTAAAATGTGTACTTAGAACATTATTTTTCGTACCATACTTTCTTGCTTTGGCTGCTGCCACTGATGGTGTAAGAAAAAGACAAGTTAATGCTACTAATACTTAAATATTTAAAATTAAGCCTATAAAAATGTATAACAAACCTGCTCCAGGGGCCAAACCAGCGCCAGGAATGCCACCTGCTCCAGGGGCCAAACCAGCACCAGGTATGCCGCCTGCTCCAGGGGCCAAACCAGCGCCAGGAATGCCGCCTGCTCCAGGGGCCAAACCAGCACCAGGAATGCCGCCTGCTCCAGGGGCCAAACCAGCACCAGGAATGCCGCCTGCTCCAGGCGCTACACCAGCACCAGGAATGCCGCCTGCACCAGGCGCTGCACCAGCACCAGGAATGCCGCCTGCACCAGGCGCTGCACCAGCACCAGGAATGCCACCTGCTCCAGGCGCTACTCCAGCACCAGGAATGCCACCTGCTCCAGGTACAGCACCAGCACCCCCAAGTCCACCAGCAGCTGTTGAAGACATTCGATAAAATTACAAATATACATTCGATCATTACTATTACGTACAAACAATTTATAGAGTAAGCTTGGAGAACCTAACATACCATATTTAGCAGCTTTAGCTTGAGATTTAGCTGAGCCTGGTTGTAAAAAAAAAAGAATATTATAGTATATCATGGATAAATAAAATGCCATCCAACATCAGCATGTGACCTCACAAATGCACTTCTGGAAGAATGGTCAAAAATCCCCATAAACAAACTCCTGAACCTTGTGGACGACCTTCCCAGAAGAGTTGAAGTTGTTCTAGCTGTAAAGGTTGGACCAACGTCATATTGAACCCTATGGATTAAGAATGTGACTTAAGCTCATATGTGAGTCAAGGCAGGTGAGCGAATACTTTTGGCAATAGAATGTCTCTATTGTAAACAGTGTAATGTTAAAAGCGTGTGATGTTAAAAACTCCAGCCTCGGCCCAACGTAGCAGCTTTGGAATAAACTGAAACTATCATTGAGGCTTTTTTTGTCTGCCGTTCTTCAGTCTAAATGAGCACAGAGGTCAAAATGTATTTTAGGATATTAAATAGTGTAAACAAAATGTTCATAAATTAGGAAATGTGATTGTAAACACTGTCAATAGTAATAATAATCTATAGCACATAGACATACGATCAGAGTTTGACTTTCTGTTTACAACCTGAACGTGCTGAAAGTGAAACAGCCAGCTAGCAACAGTCCAATATAAAGGCAATTAACAATGTTTCTCATACAGATGATTCAGAGGGTGATGTAAAACAACGCAGGCATAGCATCTGTTTTAGTTTTGCAAACGTAATTAGATCATTTGGATTTAAAAAACAAATATGTTGTACAGTGAAACTAGCTAACCTGATGACAACGATTCACACGACAATAGTTATTTATCAAAGGTTCTTCTGTGTTTTTCAAGATTGTTTACCACTTTGTGTGTGTGCGATGATAAATTCTTTGACATTTACTGATAATTATAATAAATAATTTCACTATTTACCAAATAGAACAAAACTTCCGGGGAGAGTATGTTACAAAATCTTCACTTGCATTTTTAAAAGTGCCATTTGCCTGTCCAAATGATTAAAAACAGGCATGAATATGTCATTGTGATTTTGACATAAGATGAGAGTGCTTAAGCAACATTTCCAAAGCATTCAGAAGCTCACTGCTGTGGTATTTTGAGAGTTGTGTAATGGCACAGCATCTTTTTTCAATGATGAGGCAATATGTATTAGGAGCAAAAAGTCTTTGTTTATTTACTTTGGTGAAACAGTATAAAAAAAGATTTCATAATGTTTGAGAATTTATTTGATGAATAAATGACCTCGATTTAATTCACTCGAACATCTGTTGGTTGTTATGTTTAACCATGTACTCAAGTCATTTCTGCCTAGCTGTGTTATTCAAATACCTCCAGCTTTGGGTGAAAGCAGAGGATATCCACGGAACACCCCTGGTAACTGTTGTCCCACAAAGGTCCCACGACCACCTGAATGACAAAATAATTACAATGACATGTCATTGTTCTATGTGGGGTCTCGATTTCTGTGCTCATTGTACTCACCGTTGGCTCCAAGTCCACCTTGACCAAGCTGAGCTTTAAAATCCAATAAAAATATCATCAGATCAAAGTAAAAAAAAATTATTCTACTTTATTTTCTACTTCATTTCTGTTTGAAGCTCACCAGTTTGAGATCCAGTGACCACACCAGGTAGAACTCCTTGTCCGCCAAACCCTGTATGTAAACATTATTATTCAGAGAGCTCCCTTATAATAAAACCTCACTTCATTACCTGCTCACCTTGTCCAGGAACAATGCCACCTTGATACAATCCAGGAACATTAACACCTATTAAGATAATACATTATGAATTATAACATGCATTTTTGGTAGTAAATAAAGTAACTACATAATAATAATAAATTAAATAGCTAAAATCACATTACCTGGTATTGGTGCCTTTCCTGGCTTGCCAATTTTCTGCGCAAAGCCTGTTCCTGTACCAGTTGTTCCAGTTTGTGGCAAAATAGGGGCTAAATGAGTGCAAAGATGAAGTATTTATTTAATAGTTTTATAAATAATGAATTAACATTATAATTTGTTTTGTCAAAGCTACCTCCAGCAGGACCAGCTCCAGCTCCACCCGGGCCCACTCCAGCTCCACCCGGGCCCACTCCAGCTCCACCCGGGCCAACTCCAGCTCCACCCGGACCAAATCCAGTAACCCCTGGACCAACTCCAGCACCTCCTGGTCCAAATCCAGCTCCACCTGGGCCAACTCCAGCTCCACCAGGACCAAATCCAGCTCCACCTGGGCCAACTCCAGCTCCACCAGGACCAAATCCAGCTCCACCGGGGCCAACTTTACCACCTCCCGGCCCAAATCCAGCTCCACCCGGGCCAACTCCAGCACCTCCCGGCCCAAATCCAGCTCCACCAGGGCCAAATCCGGCTCCACCTGGACCAAATCCGGCTCCACCTGGACCAAATCCAGCTCCACTCGGACCAAATCCAGCTCCACCCGGACCAAATCCAGCTCCACCCGGACCAAATCCAGCTCCACCCGGACCAAATTTTCCCCTACCCCCTTTGTAAAAAAGAAAGTATGATAATTGTAGCTATTTATTAAAGTTTTTAATTTGTTACAAGCTAATTGGCGTCTGTTATATTTTAAACAATAATGAAATATTTTACCCTGTCCAAGTCCACCAGGACCACCAACTCCAAGATTTGCTTGACCACCAACACCACCACCACCAAGACCTCCTGGACCTATTCCTCCTGCTCCAACAGTACCTGGCCCTCTACCACCAAGACCAAGTCCACCTCCTAAAGCACCATTTCCAAGTCCACCATTGCCATATCCTAAACAAGAGTTTATCACTTACATCCTTAAGTAGATTTTTTACACACCCTTCCCTTTCTCTTTCACTCACTCATTCGCTCAATCACCCAATCTCTCTCTCTCTCTCTCTCTCTCTCTCTCTCTCTCTCTCTCTCTCGCACACACACACACACGAACT
>JAOUQU010000015.1:2563936-2577916 GCA_028566735.1 Ammoglanis amapaensis | reverse complement strand
CCTTTTTCCTTTACAGTTTTAAAAACACACATTATGCTAATTAGGCGATAACGTCGTCGTTGTTCCAGCGATGTTTACGACAGTACATAACGACTTTACTTACTGAGGAGTTGCAACAGTGGTACACACACATTCCTGCATTTTAATGTTAAAGTTTAATACGAGTATGTTTATACACGTGTGTGTGTGTGTGTGTGTGTGTGTGTGTGTGTGTGTGTGTTTGTGTGTGCAATTTTCCGGCTGAATATCTGACATGGCGGCTTGATTTCCGGTCGGAACCGGATTGGACCGGATAGCTTAAAACGGTTGGGTGTCCGGCAAATCAGAACTGGAATCGGATATCCGGAGCAACTCTAATTATTATTGATGAATATTAATCTTCAATATTTCTCTTGTCATTTGACAGCTATTATTACAGGTCACAACAGACGCCTTCATCCAAAACGACTTACAGTTCACAACGGACACCGCTTTGAGCAATCACGGGCAAAAAGTGCCTCGTTCAGGGGCCCAACAGTAGCCCTAACTTGGCAGCAGTGTAGCTTGAACCCTAACCCTAACAATGATTCACAATACCCATTTTTAAGCAGGTAAAAATGTTCCAACATGACTGGACCCCTGAGCACAAAGCAAAGTCGGTAAAGAACATAAAAGAAGAAAAGCTGCGTTTAAAGAAAAAAAAAACGTTTTCAGCCGAACTGCTTTCGAATAAACTGAAACGTGAATTCTTGGAATTGTTTTGGATTAAATCTGCATTAAATCTGCAGCCTTTTAAAGAAGCTCTTTTGACTTGAAGAGCTACAAATTCCCAGAAGCTCTCAGACAAACTGGCTTTTGTTATAACAGATGAGATCACAGCTCGTTTTAATTCCGTTTAGTTAAACGAACGCAAATTTGCAGCATTTAACGGACGTCTTTATCCTCTACAACCAGCCTACAATCCATAAGATACCGAAACGAATCCTGTTATATACGTCTGATTGTTATTCGCTTATTCGGACCGAAATCGGAATCGTTTTATCGGAAACAAAGAACGTTGAGAGCGTCTTTTGTTTGTAGTGATTTCTGTTCGAGGGCAGTCGGTCGAGAGAACGTGTTAAATCACACTGGATCATTGCTTCAAACGTTGACTGGAATTTAGTAATAATTAACAAAATATATATTATTAAGCTGAGTAAATTTTTCATTGAACAAAGTTGCTAAGCAACAGTCGTTCTTGTTTGTACGTGTAAATCGCACAATGACGGCTGAATAAACATTTTATATATTACATAAATTATATTCACGTCCCGTCTTGTAACATAGGACAACAAAGTGCGATATATTTTCCCTTTCATCATGTTAAACTCTAGAGATATGTCATATGAGGACATTACATTTCTGGTTCTCTGCACCATTCTAGCTCATTTTTTAAAATTGTTTACTCTTTGGCCTCATATGGAGACACTGCCCGTACCACCTAGTGGTCACATGACAACATAACACTCAATTGTTTAAATTATTTTCAAAAGTTGTTTTTTTATGTCTTTTGTTTATGTATTCTAATGTTCACAGTTTCAATCAAACAGTTTTGTTCTTTGTTAGCCGATTGTTTCTTTATTTTAGACCTACTGTCTCCATACGAGGACATTGTACATGAAGCCGTTTTTAGAAAAAAACAAAGTCAAAATATAATTTTTATGCTTGTTAGGTCCTACTAATCACAAATAGCTAGACGAAATATTAAAAAAAAACGCACATCAGGGAAAAGTCTGGCTCTCAGGAGGTTAAGTTACAGTTTTGAATTCCAGATGATTGGCTGAACACACAAACTGACTGTGTATGGAACCTGCATTAGTGTCATAGAACGTGTGTAATGGCTTAAGATCATCCTAGCCAGTGCAGGGGTGGCGAAGGGAACGAGAAAAATTATTAAAGTGGGGGGAAAAATATTGAAAAAGCAAACAAAAATGCTGATACTGCTTAACGCATAAATACCGACACAATACACAAGTGACTGCAAGACTCCCGGGTTAACGCATTCTGTAGCCATCAGCATTCGATGCGGGATATGAAGAGGATTTGCTAACGGATAAAGCAGATAAAGAAGAAAGCATATTTACACGTACATGAATGCTCCAGTTATATAAAAAAAACACTACATTGCAATAACAGTTCAATAACCACAGAATGAAAACAAACTTAACGCTTCAGACCTGTATTTTTGTTCAGCAGGAAAGAATATCCCTCTAATGAGGAGAAAGTATAAGGGGATGTTGTTTTTTGCAGCTACACTTTACAGGCTGGACTTTCTTTTGTCTGTAGATATTATCCATTATCCATGCCAATGAATCCACACTGTACCAACTGTAAGCAGACCCTGTCAAGTCTTTTTTCAATCTAGTGTGTCTTGTTCTGCAGGTGGTTTGCCAGACGATGGGTGGCACCATGGAGATTCTAATGCAAGTCAAGTAGTTATTACATCACAAAATCATGGAAGACAAAACGGCTCTTTTTTCCACACACTAAAATACTTTTAATAATTTAAAGAAGACAAATAGATCTCTCTATTCGTTTATTGTCCGTTTTCCCAGTTCCTAGGGTAGGATGTTTATGATTGGAGCAGAGTTTTCCATCCGGATGCCCTTCCTGACGACAACCACAAGTAATTGGTGGGAACTTTGTGAGACTACTGGACGATTTCACATTTCCGATCAACCTAGTGCATGTTTTTGGGCTGTGGGAGGAAACAGGAGTTCCCGGAGGAAACACACGCTGACACGACCCGGGGATCGAACCCGGAACTTCTTGCTGTGAGGCGACAGTGCTGACCACTCAGCCACCGTGCCGCCCCTAGTGTATAAGAGATGGAATTCATTTCTTAGACAGTATCTGTACTCACAATGTGGATCAAATGTCATCGGCTACTATTGTTTAGCATTTTCAGTTTTATTAGACGTTTCCATTTGCGATGTCACAATATTATTATACTCAGCAAGGAACAGCAGACAATTGCACATCTATAACATCCTGGGTTTCACAGACAGGTGGGACCTTTAGGTTCTTCCTGTATTGGAGTAGCATGTTCTCCCAGTGTCTACTTGCTAACCACTTATTCATCGTGCCGGCCATATGTAATTATAGATTTTTTTAAAAAAAAAGCAAAATCATATTAATATTTGGCTTTTAATTCCAGAAAGTGAATACTGTCCTGTGTTTACATATCAAGGTTTGAGCCTCTGTATTGTTGTATGAATCCAAATGTTGTTCTTCTCACTTTAGTTTAAACACAGATGTGGACATCCAGGCCGACCCCGATTCTCCAGACATGAAGAGAAGACGAGTGCACATGTGCGATTACGACGGCTGCAACAAAGTGTACACGAAAAGTTCCCATCTAAAGGCACACCGGAGAATACACACAGGTTTGTGTCCTCTTACATGCTTCGTTTGTGTCGTTCAAATTTAAGCTTTCTGTTTTCGGTTCGGAAAAGTCCGTAACATTCAAAGCACACGGATCCTGAGGGATGGGTACCGTGGGTGATCTTCTCGGTGTACGTGCTTCGATTTTTAGCTTTGTCATTCGCAGAGCTTGTATGGTTCATCTTAGTGGTGTGATTTATCTTGTCCATGCACTTACGACATATCAAATGTATTATTGATGTTTGAATTTGTCTTGTCTAGGAGAGAAACCATACCAGTGTACGTGGGAGGGCTGCACGTGGCGTTTCGCTCGCTCGGACGAGTTGACCCGTCACTTCCGGAAGCACACAGGGATCAAGCCATTCCGCTGCACTGACTGTGATCGTAGCTTCTCCCGTTCTGACCACCTAGCCCTGCACCGACGCCGCCATATCATGATGTGATCATGCTTCTGCCTATAGCACACCATTTAGCCCTGCCTCTTTTCCACCTACTCCTCAGGAGACTCCGCCCCGCAGAGGGTGACGGGAACTGTGAAGCTTACATCCCTTCCTCATGAGAACACCCGTAGAAGACCGAGCCGCATGCCTGAAGGGTCGCTTCAAACAGCTCCCCACCTCCCCTCATCGCACATGGCAGAGGCCACTGTTTACCCATCCTGCTCCTCTTGCCTTGTGCTCCTTTCTTCACCCGGACCACAGAGAGGCAAAGACAACAACAACAACAAAAATGCCACGGTCAACATAGAAGGAACACAGAGAGGAAATGAGAGACCCTGAGAAGCAGAACCAGACATGGAGCCGGCATGTGATCAGACATGTTTCTTTTTTAAATATATATATATTGAGGAAACAGGGATGATTTTACAAGTGCTCTGTGATTTTTGTATCTTTTATCTGAACGTTTTAGTTTTACCACGATTGGTTTGCATGAGCTAGCTGTCTTTTAGTGAGGCTGAACGTCCAACTGGAATGCATTTGCGATTTCATTTTCTTTCAAGACCTTGCAATAGACGCCTCTTTTATTTCATGATTAAATGTGTAGAGGGTTTGTTGTTCTGTCCACCTACCACACGCCTGACAGTAGAGACGGAGAACTAAGACTGTGAATTTCTTTTAAAACTTTCATTTGTTTCTTCTAATTGGTTCATTTCATCATCGTTCATAAAGCATTATTATTATTATTATTATTATTATTATTATTATTATTAATATTATTATTATTATTATTTACAGACAGATCATTGGTAATGGTATCCAATTTTTTTGAACACATTAGTGAACCATGAGAAATAATATCCTCAGTTTATTCTCCAGGGGCCTTATTCAGTTCTTACACACATTTAAAAATTAAATGAATACAATTAAACGGTTCACATTGATAGTTAGAACTGATTCATCTCTGGTTTTAAGGGCTGTTGTTTACCTTAACATGCAAATAGGGGTTTTCCCAAGATGCTAAATTTCTACCATTATTCATCCCTAGTTTTAAGAGTCTTAAGAGTTCGTTCAATCATGTTTATCAACCATGCAAGTCCGAGCAATATATGTCATTTTAAGTATTAAATCTAACTGGGTCTTATTTTAAAACATTTTATCAAAGCACTTTACATTGTTTTGTTAATTAAAAGGAGTGGAAGATGTGCTCTGACCTTCTGTTTTTTTTTTCCTTCCATTTTTGTCTCCCATGCGTCATTGACGTTTTCCGTTTATGTCCTAGACTATTAAATGCACGCGAACATGCAAACTAATTATGTTTAATGTACGATGCAAAATAATGATGTGTGAACCTGAGCAGATGTGCTGCAGCTGTAGAGCTTTCCCACATTATTCTTTAATTCTCGAACGCTGTTAAATTCAATACATGATTACGTCTTCATCATGATCATGGCACCTGTCTGTGGGTGGAATATATCAAGGAGTCAGTTCATTTTTAAAGTTGATGGTGGACGCAGGGACATCAGGACGATGGGGGATTGTAAAGATCGGAGCGTTTGAGCGTAAGGGTTTGACGTACCCCAGGTTGGGATGGCTACTGGTTCAGAGTATCTCTAAAACGACTGTTATATTTAAAGTTGTCCAGTGGTAAACGTCACTGAAATGAATTTAGGAATTTAAATTAGAATATTATTTTTAGCCCCTGTGCTTTATACAAATAGCAATTTTAAGCCACGGCATCTGAGGAGCATTTTGGTGTTGGGTGCCTAACACAAGGGGTGCCGACTTACTGAATTGAACCGACAGCCTTCTACTCCCAAGGCCAGTTCTCTAATCACCAAGCCTAAAAGGAAAATTGGTTCACAAGTTAGTGTCCCCAGTGCTGGATATAGCCATAAATATACACAGCTTTTCATTCTGGCTATTATAACATAACTTCTATAATTGCAGTATTCAAACCCATTTATGTTGTGGTTGGTTTTGTGGTATTATTTAACATTATTTAATAGATATATTTTGTGACCCAAACAAGATGCGGACAGTACAGTAACTTAGTAACTGTGTGTGTGTGTGTGTTTGCAGATATGTATTAGTAGGAGTGTGTTTTCTAGGCACATATTAGCTTTTCGGAGCCTTAACTGCAGGAAATGTGCAGTTTCACATCGCACATCTCTTGTCTGAAGTTTCAGGGTTCTGGGTTTGGACCTTTATTACGGTGTGACGGCCTCAAAAAAAAAGCATATTTGCGTCTAGTTCTGCCACTTAAATGAGCAGTTTTAGCTCCTGTACTGGGTTCACTAGATTATGCAAAACATATTCTGTCTCACTCTCGGTCCATGTTGTCGGACGAAGGTTTGTCGAAATTGTTGAGCACAGTCCATGCGAACGGTATAGAGAGAATGTTATTTATTTACCTGGTCTGGATGTTCTATGGTCTGAATTCCATCAGCTTGCAAAATGGAAGAGTGCATTGCATTTTTTTCCAGGGGAAATTCACTTATTTAAATCCAGCCTTTAAGTCGAGCGCACATTTGCAGATAATGAAAGGAAAGGAATTTTAAAAAATGACATGATCGATTATCAGGAAAGCAGTGCTAATGACTTGTATCATTCTCTTGCTTCAATTCAAAAATGTTACTAAGCACATCTTTTTAGAAAAGTATATGCAGTTGATTGCGATCCTTTCTTTTTATAAACTGTTCATAGAATATAGATAATATGGATAACAAAATAAATGTACATACTGTATATAATCAAAAATTCTGAATAAACGTAACGGGTGGATTTCTATTTTTAACACTGACTAGACAATGTGAAATATTTCTTCTTGATTTCTTTTCTTGGTTCTACAATGTGTTGAAATCTTTTGCTTCTTGGTTACTGATGTGTTGTTTTCCTGTGTTGCATGGAAGGTCGGATTTTCTTTAGTAAAGTTGATGAGCATGTCTGTGTGTGTTGGTGCTCTGACAAACGTGGCCTGTAAGCAGTGATAATCCATTACATTTACAGTACAACTTGGCATCTTGTGTGCCGGTTCTTGCACGAACACAGCTACTACCTGACTTTATAGAGTCTCTATATATTTTTTTTGTTCTGGATGCACAGACAGAATAAATCATTAACCTCCATCTAGATCACAGGACAACCTTTGAACAAATAAAATGCTGTGCATTGAGTCCGTGTGTGATTCAGAAATACGCTTAAGAAAATTCTTTCTAAAAATAAGTTATATTAGTTATATTTACCTTTATAATAAAGTTTAACGTTCCGCGACTGAATTTGTCATCGTCTATGTTCTCTTTTAAGCATGTTTACTCATTTAAACTTTTGACTGATAAGTTGAACAAAAATCTTCATTAAAAAAAAACATATAAACACATGTTGGGTTTTGCGTGAGTGTATGCAATTGTGCTTATCATCAATCTAAATCTTTTTTAAAGGTCGGATTCATAGGTATTTTATATTGAATGCAGTAACTTATGGGCCAGTACTATATTACTCAGTGCAATGCAGTTATCATACCTATCATTATAATAATAAAAGTAATTAAAGTTATTTCCGTTTGTATTTGTACAGAACAAATGTGTAAAGATTAGTGAGTCACACACAAGCTTTTTGATACTGTGAGAAATGATGTTAAAAGTAAGTTTTCCTTGTACAGTTGTGATTACCCACACCTTTTATAGAATAAAGTGTTTTTGGTTCAATCTCTTTGTCATTTCATTAATATTTTGTTTTTAATAATAACAAAGTTAAGTAGGTGTTACAACTTTTACTTAAACATGATCTCCCACATCTCAGTGGCTCGGTGGGTAGCACGGCAAGAAGTCGATTCCGGGTTCGATTTCAGGATAGACCCAAAGCTTTCTGTGCTGAGTTTGCTTGTTCTCCCATTGACGATGTGGGTTCATTCCGGATGCGCCGGTTTCCTCCAACAGTACAAAAACAGTACATTCAGGTAAAGCTAAAACATTGTCCATGACTTGTGTGTCTTGAATGACCGTGATATATGACCGTTTTCTGTCATGAATGTAACCGAGTGTAAAAGACGACAATAAAGCCTTAATAAATAAATAAGTGATGATGGGTGGCTCGGTGGGTATGTTGGGTGGTTCGGGGGTTTCTTTCTGTATGGATTCATGTTGTTATTTGTTATTTATCTGCTCCAGATTCCTCCCTCAGTTTAACAATATTAAGGATGGTTCATTCATTTGGTTCATTCAAGACTCTGAATTAGGTATAAATAGGAAGTGCGTCTGGCCTAAAAACAAATGTCACAAAATGCTAAATCGATAATGCGTTTAACGAGTAGCTATTGCGATTTGTAACGAGAGAGTTGATTTCACTGCACCAGAACAAGAAAAACTCAAAAACACAATAAGCACATTTACTACAGTCGATGTTGCTAATAGATTAAACAAAATATTTTTAAAAGGTTCATTTGATTGGATGAACCAGATGGTCTTTCCACACAGTCTTGCATAGTAAAGGATAAAAAACTATTTTTAAGTCTTCCATCTGCATTACATTCCTCTTTGTAATGTTTGCTGAAGGTTTGCCAAGATAATCCATTGCTTGTATGGTTATATAAGCTATTGATTAATGACTATCCTCAGTATAGAGGGATTAGAGATCTCATATGCTTGTACAATTGTAAACTCTATGTTTAAGATCACATAATCGGACCTAATAACTAGGGTGGCTTGGTTTGGAGCGGCCTTGCATATGAGTTTTTATAAATTGAATTTGTAAATTATTTCTCATTAATCTGTGATTACATTTAGTATAAATACGTCTGTCATATGCTGCCATCCCTCAAAAATTCTTGCCCCCTTGCCACTTTAAGAAGATTTGTATGTATTTGTTCTATAACGAAAGCTTAATGAAAAACTGCCCCTGGTGGAAACGCAGGTAGCGATGATACCTCAAGCTAGGAGGTCCTGGGTTTGATCCCCAGGTGAGAAGATATAAAACTTCTTTATGTACCTTTCTGTTTGCATGTTCTCCCTGTGTGTGTGTGTGTGTGTGTGTGTGTGTGGGGGGGGGGTTTCTTCAGAGTACTCCGGTTCCACAGACAGTCCTAAGACATGCAGTGTTTGTGTATGTGTGTGTATCTGTCTGTAACTTGCAATAGACTGGCAACATGTTCAGGTGTTAAGTGTAGTGGCTCCGTGTGTGTCCCATGACAGGTTGGATGTGTTTGACTAACTTGAGAGTAAATAAATCTTGTTTTCTGTCATGAATATAAGCAAAGTGTGATTTTAAAATCTCAACAAACAAGCAAATATCATAACCAACGCCAAATTTCCCTGTTGGAAAGTGTTACAAGACAGTATAAATGAAGTTAGCCAAATAATAGACCTAAATGTAATAGGCCTGTTTTTAGTCAAACTTCGATTTATTATTTATTATGTAAATGTTTTTTTTTACAATTCTACATCGTCTTTCTCAAAGTTGCTGTATGATTGGTCTAAAATGGGTCCTTAAGCAGAAAACTTAAAGTTTTATACAAATTTTAAGCTCATTTAGGCGCATTCTGAGAGCATCTTCTAGTAAGTAATACACGTGTTGATTTATGTCTCACCACAAGAGGGAGCTATTGTCATGCTTTCCGAATGAACGTCACATCATACTTCGAATATGTCGAAAACATTAACAGGGTTATTATAGGGAATATGTAAAATGCCATAATTACACAGTTAGTCGAGTCTCACACAACATATTATTAGTTTAGAATAATTGACAATCTGAAGTTCGCCTGAAGTTCAGAGGTCACATTGAGTTCACCTGTTAGAATTTGAGTGCATTTTAGGATCATCCTGAAAAACCTGGAAAACAAATGTTTCTAACTTTTTGTGAGTAGTTTATAATTCCTGTATATTCATGAATAGTACTGCAGTATGTAATTGCAATGGGTACATTCAGGTTTAAAAGCAGATCTATTTTCACAGTTGCTTATTATTCTTTTTTTATCTAAGTAAGTTGTGTATGTAGAGATTTCTTCAAGTAAAAGCAACATTTTAGTGATTTAAAATTAAATGTCAGAAAACATTAGAAACCTTAATTTGGAGTCTTTCTGTTTTGTTCTGATACAGTTCTGGTAAATAACCAATGAGAAATAGTGCTACTTTTAGTATTCAATCTATGAAAATATAAATGGATAAATATTTTCTACTAATTTAGTTACTCATTTATTGGCCTAAGTTTTATTCTTTAAGGTTAAAGCTCGGCGGTACTTGTGATGTTATTAACAGTGGTGGTACGGTGGTACAGCTGGTGAAATGGGTGCCACCAGTAACATGAGTCCTGGGAGACCCGGGTTTGACTAATCTCTCAAGGACAGTGTGGGATTTCTCTAACCAAGCAGTTTTCCCTTCAACTCACACAAAAACACACATGCAATTGACTTTTCAAAATAAAAGTGGTTTTAAAACCATTCAAAATATTTGTTCTAAATTACTTCCAAGCTTCAATGGTTAAAAGTTCATCAATATTTGTGCAGGGCAAGGATACAGAGTCATTAGATTTTATTAATGTGACTTGTTCAGCAAGGATACAAGTGCTCATGTATGATTTAATGTAAATACATGTATGTTTTATCTTTTGAAAGCGTGGTATCTTTGTTCAGTGAAGCTTATCGTGAGAAATAAGTGGACAAGTTTGAACTCGATTCTGTCGCCGCACTAATCACGAATGAGGCAACAGGAATGAACAGTGAACAGTTTATGACCTGTCTGTCAGATGATAGGACAAAGGGGCTTGATCCTCTTTTAAAAGGCAGTTTGCATACCCAAACTGGTATGTGTCAAATAAGAAAAAATAAAATAAAACAAGGGTGTAGTGATTTGGCATATTTCTCTGTTCTCTCAGTGTATTGTATATGATCGTAACAACAAGGGAGGCTCCTCTTGAGTAATCACCTTTTATTGTTTTGGGGATCAAATCAGTAAATGATTCTGGCAGACAGCATAATTATTATTTTCAATGTCAGCTAAGCCAAGCTCCACCTAGCTGTATTATTTTCAAACTGCTGCCATTTTCACATTTAAGCAAGGTGTTTCTTCTCCATAAACTGGTTTACTGTTTTACTCAAATTCAAATTCACAAGGATAAACAGATTTGACACTGCATTAGGTTTATTAATGTTTATAAAATTTTACTCAGCATAATTTCATAAAATCACATTTGTCTCTTTTACTTTCTTTAAACGATGATTTTGAATCTAAAACAGATTAAAAATCTACATGAGCTGAAAGGAAGACTATCAATAGCTGGGTAGGAATCTCAGAAATTTCAAATCATTGCATCATTTTGTATTTGTTTCTTTAATTTAATTAGTCTCACTTGTCTGTCAGGTTTATATTCGGTTAAATTATTCCTTAAACCACCAACCACAAATTCAAGATGGGTGTAGAATTTAACTACAAACTATTACAGAAAAAGACCCTAACCCTAACCCTTATTAAGTAGACAAAAATAATAATACAATTTAAAATGTTAATATTACATAGATGATACGCAACACAATATAATTTTGATAATAATACAATTTAAAATGTTATTATCACATAGATGATACACAACACAATATAATTTCGATTTGTGTTTTTATTTTAAAGATTTCAAGTACTTAAACAGAAAAATAAAATAAAAAAAGATTCTTATTGGGTGGTTTTAACCCAACTAAAAGACAATACAGATCTTTAAAAACAAATCCCATTTGTTCATGTTGAAACAATCAAACTTAAAGAACATAATATTTACAGGCTCAATTTTAACTACATTATTTACAGTCACTTGTGATACATCAGAGTATGTACAGAATAGGCATAACATGTCAAAGAAATGTACATCGGCACAGAGAACTATGAGAAGTGCTTATGAACTCGAGACTAAAATCAAGTAGTGCGCCGAAGCAGAGTTACACTTATTAAATGTGAAAAGTTACTTTGGTAAAAAAAAAATAGGTTTGTTCTTTAATGGTAAATGATTAAGGATAATAATCCATGCTAGAATTACATGTTCTAACTAATCTGTGAATTTCTTAATACATTTATTTTGTACATAATTGTTAAAAACAGTTTGGCACCAATAGTGATATTAATTACTCGTTTGATATTTGATGACCAATGAAGCCACAGGATGTTTCATGTCAGTGATTTGAATAGGTACAGTAAACTTAATTTAATCACAAAGCCATGAGCAAGATTTCCAAAAAGGCAAATTAATTTGAAAAACATATAATTTACATCGTTTTTTTAAATTTAGAATAGACTTTTGTAGTTAGTCCATAAGTTATTAAGACAAGTTAACGTTTATAACGTTTATGTTTGGTGTCAACACTTTTAACAATTTTTATTGGTGCTAGTTAACATCATAAGAGGCGTTTTCAAGTCTTAATAGTTGGCTTAAATCCTGCACATAGTTCCTTTTATACAGCAGATGACGATAAGAACTGCCAAACTAGTGATCAAACAAAGCTATACTTTTGTTACTCAAGCTACCTATAAAATGCTTTGTTTCTATGGATACAAATGTCTGAGAGAAACAAACATTGCTCAATGCGGTATCATAACTCCTTAGCAAACAAGTCGAGATTCTTAACGTAGGGGGAAAACGTCCAAAATAAACAGTGTATTCTAGAGAGTTCCATCATTTTAAAAATAACTTTAAAAACTTTTATTAAGTATAGAAATCCACAGATGTAATCCAGGTGTGTTGATAGTGTACAAAATTAAAAAAGAATCACTCATAAGCCATAAAAACATTATTAAACAGTATGGAAACCTTATAGACAACATTCATTCATTCAATGTTTTATCATTCTATTCTGGTCACACACACACACTCCCGCAGCACCTATAGGAAACCTATGTAGACACAGAGACAACATGCAAACTATATACAGAAAAGACTTTGGTTGTCTGGTCAGGGAATTAAACCCAGGCCCTTCACTGTGCCACACACACAATGCAATGCCATAAATGTCAGGATATTTTTGTATAACACAGAAAGCATTCTCATATATACATTATATATACAGATAAACATTTACAAATAAGCCAATTTGCTTTGGGTGTCATTCCAATTCATGTTGGTCCTCCTGTAATGCAAATCAACTAGGCTTCTGATGGTCAGACTAACTTGGCAGCTTTTCTGTACTTATTTGATCGTTAGAAAAAAACTAAAAATATATACTCAATGACAAAAATATTATAAAAAGATAAATGAATTTTCTCAGTTTTGGTGACGCTTCATGTGGAGTGCCAAGTGATCAGAGCGTGAGAAGCATCGGTTGCATGCGACACATTTAAACGGCTTGGCTCCTGTGTGCTTCCGGTAGTGTCGAGTGAGTTCGTCTGAGCGGGCAAAACGCCAATCACATCCTTCCCAAGTACAGTGGTAAGGCTTCTCACCTGAAACAGAATAACCATTGGTTAAATCAATACGAATCTTCATGGGAAAAAACAATAAATATCTCAAAGTATTAATCTAAAAATGTATTCAGCCACACTATCTGACCAATGTTGGCATAGTTGTACAATTGTACTATGATTGCTACTAGAAAATGCATCTAACCTGTATTGTCTAAGGATGTAATAAAGCACCCTGCCCATGATTTAAGTTGGTTATTCATTTAAGGTTAGGAGAGCACTACCGCCACTCAACTCGCCTGCTTGACGGTGCTTCACACAGTTGCCAGGAGGGGGATTTTACAACCAAAGTTTATTAGTTATATTTTATTTGCCATATTCATTTATTGATATAATTTGGGAATTGTTTTAAAATTAAAATTCTGTTTTGCTTACTCAAAAGTAGGAAATATCCAACAGGATCAGAACATCTAAAAACGATTACTAGTTAGAATAAGTGGAAACTTTACACAAGTGTAGTCCATGTGGCCATGTTTAACAAACTATTGCATAACATCCCAGTGTTTATTCTCTTTTACTATCTCAATTGCTCGGACCTGCCAAATTAATCAGTGCTAACACTTATTATTTACTTATAGATTATATATGAAAGGTTTCAAGCAATAGCTTGAACTTTGATCAGATTGGTGTGACTAATGTGTTTGTATACATACATACATACATACATACATACACACACACACACACACACACACACATTATATATA
>JAOUQU010000015.1:2538684-2549959 GCA_028566735.1 Ammoglanis amapaensis | reverse complement strand
GTACTGAAGATCAGAAGCACATTAAAGAGACTAAACCCCCCCCCCCACACACACACACCCTCTATGCCCCCTCACCCACTCATTCACTCTGCCCTGCCTTTCTCTCTCTCGTCCTCCTGTTTCTGCTCTCATCCTCTCTCTGCAAACATTTAAATGACAGCTCTTAACAGACTCAACAACCCCCCTTCACGATCGCCGCTTGCATGCCCCCAGGCAGCTCTTAATGCAGAGGTAGAGCGAGAGAGAGAGAGAGAGAGAGAGAGAGAGAGAGAGAGAGAGAGAGAGAGAGAGAGAGACATAGCCAGAGAAAGAGAGTGTGTCAATAAATCTTATCAGATGTTGTTGGGTTTTTTTTAGTACATTTCTCAGAAACAATATCAGAGACAAGCATAATGATTATGTACATAATAGAATCAGATTTTCTGTGAGTAAATTTATTTGGAATTTATTATTGAATTTGAAATATGTCAAGGTAACTACAAAATTTATGTAGTTTGTGTTCATTACTGCCATCTATTTCGTATACATTTATACTAGTAGTTTTATTAGTAATAGATACAATTTCAAATCAAATCAAATCAAAGATTATTTGTCACATACATAGTTATACACAGTACAACCGGCAGTGAAATGCATTGTAACAGAATAGATTTGTGCTGCTATACAATATTAATGTTTTTTTTCACCAACTTTATTAAATTACATTTAACGTATTTTAGTTCTACATACACTTGTGTAGAATGAATACAGCTTGTCTAAGTGTAATTGTTCATTTCACTGACATAAACTGCATTATTCTAACAAAACACTACTTGACTGGGAGGATGAGATTCAGATTTCAGTGATGCTGTCAGTGCTGGGTTACTGTAACATATAACAATGCGGTTTCTGTTCATTACATTTTTCATTTAGGCCTACTTTTAATATTACTAAAATAAAATATCCCGAATCCGCATAAAACATTTTCTGCTGCATGAAACACTGAAAGTCAGAGATACAGAGTAAATGTAAGTTTGAAGTA
Source organism: Ammoglanis amapaensis (assembly GCA_028566735.1). NCBI lineage: Eukaryota > Metazoa > Chordata > Actinopteri > Siluriformes > Trichomycteridae > Ammoglanis > Ammoglanis amapaensis. The sequence goes on along the minus strand of JAOUQU010000015.1, from coordinate 2,548,938 downwards.
AAATATTTATACCTCTGGGAAAAGCTTGCTTATATTTTCTCAGGCAACAGAAGAGTGAAGAATGAGGTAATGCTTAAATACTGTGAGGTCATCAGGTGAAACCTAATGTCTCCATCATAAAAAAAAACACTCTAGCAAAATATATGCACCAAGCTTGTTCTCTTGATGAGTTGCAAACAAATCATTTCTTTTTTTATAATAAAATTGGCATCCCTCTTAGTTGTGGTGAAACACTTAAACTCAGTAATTAGCAGAGAGATACATTTATGAATTCATTTCAACCCATCAACAATTGTGTTTATGTAAAGACTCCCAAACCTTAATTTTCATCAGTCAGGCTGTATAAAAATAGCTAGAATTCATATAAATAGTGTTGCTGCATGATTTGGAATACGTAACATATACTGTATATTACATGTAATACGGTAATTCTTACACACCTGGGTTACTTAAAAACCAGAACATAGTTATCATGGTTGTTCACATACTTGTGTAAGTACTGTTTAGAAATTTATAATAACCAATGCACCAGATCCCAGGAGCGGTACTTAGCTTTGTGCGGGTTTCCTTTCGTCTGACCATAAAGAATTAATCAAGTGTTAAAAGAATAAATCTGATAATACAGATCCATAATTCCAACTCCCATTCTGATGTAAGCCATGTATCAATGAATTCTCAATAAGCCCCAACGAATGGAGAAAATAAAAGCTCGAGAAATGAAGAAATTGTTTCAGTGAATGAAGGCAGAGAGAACTGAACACAATCTAATTTGTAAATAATTGATAATGAGGTGATGGTTAATAATTCACATGAACAAATCAGTGAATGTGACGTTATTAATCTTTTAGGTGCACGGAGCGGTTAAACAAGCCAACATCAGAAGATCACATTATTATGACCACCAGCTAACACTACGTGCAGCACACACAGCGGCTAGACCGACTCGACTGAGAGAGACCTATGGCCCTGGTAGGTTGTCACAGAGATCTGGAGCCATGATGGCAGCAGTGCATCATGTACGTAAAGTAAAATACTTTAATAAATAATATGATAAAAAGTTAAATAATAATCCTAGTCGATTTCTGGCAAAGTAGTAAAGATAATCACATACAACACATACATTATAATAAAATAAGTGCACTCAACTTTCCACTGAGGTTTTTTAAAGCATAAGTATTGCAACATTATTGTTCATTTTGAAGCGTTTGTACTTGGGGTTGCCATGTTTGCCAATCAGTCAAGTTGATAATGCTAAATCGAGCTATTAACCCATGGAAGAATAAAGAGGAATAAGAGGCAAAAAGCATAAAGAGATACGACACTGTAACCAGTGTTGGCTGGTGATTAAAATCAGCTGCTAAGTTATTTAACAATGTAGTTTAAACAAAGCATAAGTGCAATGTGTAATATATTATTCATATGTTCATGTATATATTATAATAACTTGTTGGACGAATAAATACACATTATGTTTGCAAATTTGTCAAGAGGTTTTGAAAGTTTTTACATAGTCGTTTTTCCATTCTTTACTTTTCACTTTTCTTTTACACTGCTGTAACAATTTCAAGGGGATTGAGAAAGTCTTACATTGTGACATTTACCAGTCCTCTGCTCATAGATTTAAACTCTTATAAATACAAAAATACGTACATATTGTGTAAGTATAGTTTATGAATTTACACAAATGTACAAAATGTATAAAATCTCATGATTGCTTTGATGTGCCTATAATTATTAACCAAGTGCTAAAAGCATGAATTCTGTAAACACGTCCACATTTCCTGATCTTATGTTTGTCTTGTATGAATTTATTTTAAATAGAATCCGACTACAGAGAATAAAGCTAGCTAATTCTACCCATGGAGTAATAAAGGTAATCATACTAAGATAAACGACAGTTTTAAAAAGCATTAAGCAGTGTTCGCTGATGTTAAAAATACACTGACACACACAGATCAGATGTAGTGATGTCTTTATATTGCTCCCTTATGGTTTAGAATTAATTCTGAATTAATTATGATCAAATCACTCTAATGCTTTAGTCCACACCGGGAAGTCAGAAGGTCATGATCACATGATCTATAAAGCAGCTAATATTGTGTTCTTCTTTAACCTGCAAAATATTCTGAAACTCGCAGGTACCCAAGCCACGGGCAACTCCTATCTAGATTAGCATTTGTCTTTTCACGATGATTTTAAACCATGCTTATATACTGGATTTCCTGCATGATCACGAAACATCTACCATATATAAAAATATTCACTTATGCATTTATTAATTGTCTTTTTTACTACTGTTTTATCCTAGTTGACAATGTGTTGTGTCTGATAGGACAGTGATGGCTTAGTGGTTAAGGTCCCAAGATCCGAAGGAATCAAACCCAAGGCCTTTTTGTTTCAACAGAGGTAACCATCCATAAAATCATTATTTAATGTGCACTGAATAATATGTGTTATTAATTAAAAACAATAAATTTAGACAAAAATGCATATGTAACATCACTAATCTAATATAGTTTATTCTCTTTAGTTTATTCCATTTACATTAACATTTATAGTGTAAAATAAGTAAATGAATAAACTGTATTATTATTATTATTATTATTATTATTATTATTATTATTATTATGAATATATACTAATGATTCTATAAAAACCAAAAAAGTATGAACAACATTTCCAAACAAGAAATTTTACTGAATCTCTATGAGTTGCATTACACTGTAACATAAAGACCCATTCTGTTGCAGCTGAACAAGCCAGAGGTGCATCTGTTCTACGATGGACTTTTCTACCAAGCCAGGATCAGATTAAAAGAAGTGGCAAAAAGGAGCAAGAGGAGACCCAATCACCTGGACTCGTCCCTCAGCTCCTACTTTCCCCCGACCCCAGTCATTACAGAGCTTTGCCATTTGCCAAGCATCAACCAAGGCGTTGCCAGGCAAGCGTTGCATTATTAATGGTACTGTGTTGAGCACTTTCTGTCAAACCACTTTTATCTTTAGCATTCAAGGAACAGACATACAATTAAAATATTTTACCTTTTAGTTCACCAGGACTTAACACCAAATTAAATAATTGAAGAATAAACTAACTCACCTGTCCACTAGAGCAGGTCTATTTGATTTGGAGGCCAGATATTCATGTCCAGACCTTCAAGTCCAAGGCCTGGGATTTGTCCCAGAACCTCTAAGGAAGCTTTAACTTTTTCTTTAACTTCTTGCAGTTATTAATCCATCCAACTGTAACTAATGGAGACTGAATGTCATCCAAAGGGTCTAAGTGTAAACTCCATAGATCCTTTGAGAAAGTCAGGTGTAGATATCACTGAATATCTGAGTGAGTGTTCAGTCAGACAAGCCATGCCAAGGCCTAGAAGATAGAAGAGCTGGTGAGAGCTAGCCACCTCTTTGAAAGGCAGACGAGAGTGTGTGCAAGGGAAAGAGAGTGGCTAGAAGTTTATATGTGTTCTCCCCGAACCAGGGGACTGAATAAATAATACAATAGATATTCCTCTGATGAAGTCTCGCTGCGGCATTCATAATTATTTCATTGTTGCTGTAATGAGAGCGGTGTTCTGCTGAACCAGGCAGTGTCAGGTATGAGTGCTGTGCCTCCAGGTGGACTACCAATGCATCTACACCAACTGATATGAACTCGTCCTGTGATGTTTATATATTCTCATTCAGAACTCACCACAGGGTGCTTGGCTACATAGGTCTTACCTTAAAGTTTCTGAGCCTTGTGTGTATCTGTATTTCTGAGTCACTCACAATTTTCCTCAGCATCGATACAGGTCCAAACAAACCCATTTCTCTTGACAATTTTTTTTAAATGCAGATAGTGGTACATACACGACAGAAATACCCAAGAATTGCATTGCAATGATTTAGTCCTAGATCTGGTCAATCATGTAGACGTCAAGCTGACCAATAGCAGCACACAGATTGGAACGCTGATCTCTGTGATGGTTGGCTAGTATAACGGACAGCGAACCATAATACCTAATTACATTTACAAAAACATGCTAAGTCTATTTTTGATCTATTTGCAATCATAACAATGCTATAGCAATCTATGCCTTGGACGTCCTTATAATGATTGGTCTATTTCTGCACACTTAATTTAAATTTCTTAAAATAGAATAACCAGATTAGCCATCATCACAGTCATTAAAACCCTTCATCATCCATTCACTGGAAGAACTTGGGGTGACTGAGAGAAAAAGAGTTAATCTTTTCCCCCGGTGCTCCCTCAGGGGCACCATTATGGCCTATCAAAGCAGGATGAGGAGCTCCTTAAAGCCTTGGTCAGACCAGACATTGGAGGAACAGTCTAATGCTGTGAAGACGGGGTGTTCTTCGTACATTAATCCTGTTAGCATCACGAGGAACAGGCCACGGAGCACAATGACATCCCGTCCCGCACCAGCTGGGGTCCAGAGTGCTCCCTAGTGGACCCCCAGTCTGAGAAGCAACTCCCCCACATACACTCCCCAGAGGCCCCAGGAATAGTTTTCACTGGTTCTTGCTGTACTCTGTTGCCCATTTGATCACCTGCAGGGTCTCATCCATGCAAATGCTTTTGATTTAATGAACAGCTGTGGAACCAGAAGAGCAGAATTCAAGAATTCATATCAAAAGACAGTTAAAGGTCTGCTTTACATTAATAGTTGGTAGAATAACTTAATAACTCAGGAATAATATAGATTTTTGAAACTACTTGTGATTCTCAATTATAGCAGATTAATTAATTCATGTCTTTAATGTTGACGGTCTTGGACAATTTTGCATCTTCCAATTCATCCTATTTACATGTCTTGGTCTTTGAGAGAAAAAGGAAGCTCCTAAAGAAAACACACACAGACCTGATGAGAAGCATGAAAACTCTACGCAGAAAGAACCAAGTTTCTAGCTGGGAATCGAATCCCAAAACTTCTTGCTGTAAGGTGACAGCATTATACATGAAACAAAAACCCAAATTTGGTTTCTAACCATAACAAAAATTGCATTGTTCATAAATACAATCATACGTAATATCATAATCAGGGTTATGAGGTGGTGGAACACATCCCAGCTCTAATGAGCTAAATGTCTACAGAAACACACAGGACACCAGTCCAGTGCAATTATTTGTTATTGCTAACAATTAAAATTAATCAAAGACATTGCTCCAAGATAAACTTTAATATGTTATATTTCACGTTATTTAATATGTACATGCTTCTTGTGTGATCTTTGCTAGTGTTAATTTCAGAGCAGGTATCACGAGTAACTGAAATGCAGATGTGTGGTTATATAATGGATGGAAGGACACAATTTTATTTAAAAACTGTATTATAGCCATTGCTACCAAAATTCTGTTTGCTCATGTGGGTAGCACTGTTTCCACACTACAAGAATGTCCAGTGTTTAATCCATAAGCATACTGGTGCTTTTTTAAGTTTGCACTTTCTTCGGGGAGCTAAGTTTCCCACAAACACCCATATATTATAGAGTTATATAATGTATATATGCAAATAGACACCAGCATGTTCCACATAAGTATACATTCTTTAAGTAATCGTGTATTTAATAGACAAAGTCAATTAAAATGTTTTGGCTAACTAATTGAATCTTTTGGCTGCTCCCATTAGGGGTCTCTACAAATACAAATAGCATTACACAATATTGATCTCGCATAGATTTTTAGGTCAGAAGCCTCCCTGAAGCATTAAATCTGATCTTGGACATGGGGGAAATTGTATATATATATATATACATATATATATATATTATATATATATATATAAATGAAGTTGAAAGTGGTGATGTGAGGGATAGTGACTGCTAACTGTATCTCAGTAGAAGTGTTATGATGAAAAACATTCATTAAAATCAGCAAAAGTATAATTTAAAGAGGCATATGCAGGCCTTGAAGCCTGTTATGATGCTGTACCTTCATCTGAAAGTTAATTGTCCAGTCATGTCATTATGTCGTCATTGCTTTGCGATGGTCGGCTGCACAGATGGGTCAGCTTTCTCGATCTCGTGTGGTTTATCGCAGTCCAGCACCTGCCAGTTGAACTTTTTTATTGCTGGTCCTCATCTTCAGTCATTCCACAAGTTGTGTCATAACACGAACTTTAATGTTGTCGGGTGGTTGTTTTATCATTAAGGCTTAGTGTGTTTTAGAAGCGTTTTCTGTTTTTTGTTAAACTCTGATTAGATTGTGTTGCTATTATTATTAGGTGTGTCACAATGGCTAAATGGGTAGCAAAGTCCTGGGTATGATCCCCAGACTGTAGGTACTTAGTGTGTAGAGTTTGTGTGCTCCAGTTTCTTCTTGCATTCTAACAATACACAGCCAGCTTTATGAACTGTCCTGTAAAAATATAGATATTTAACCTTGCCAGTATTTAAGACTTGCCAGTCTCAAGCCAGAATAAATAAAAAGGAAAGAAGGGCATCTGGCATACAAGTATGTTTAGGATCAAGTGTTATGAACCTTAATAAGAGTAGTTGCAAAAAGTTATAACTATTAGGTGTAGGATTTGTATTATTAATTAATAATATTACATCTATTACTGCCTCTATCCATCTGGAAATGATGAAGATTTTGTCTTTGTGAACTTAACTGAGGGGTCATGCAATAGTATCGGGCCAGTACATTTTTTTACTTTTCTTATTTATGTATTATTTTCTTATTTATTTAACTAATTTATGAGTCTAAAGCCTAGGCATTGTACATATAGGATTTTTTAAAATAAGACTCATCAAACCATGACTTTCTGGACTTGTATTTATTATTTTAGAAGCTTGAACAAAAAAGGACTTTCTTTTTAACTGTTGCCAAACGTTGGAAGCATATCATTGGTTTTAAATAATTGATGTTATCACCGGTGTGGCAAAAACACCAGAACACAATAACTAAGAGTGTTGGCTACATACTTTTGGTCATGTGTTATAAATATTTAATAGTAAAAAGTCAAATCAAATTGCATTAGAAACCCTTGTAGGAGCACTGACTGAAACAAAACAGACCCAGTAGTTTTTAATTCTGCTCAAATGCTTACCCCAGACTCAGACGTCCGTGTGACTGTGGCCGATGGTTATGGGGAATGGGACTTGGAAATGGGATGGGGGTGGTGGTCTTGAGGCTCAGTACAGTGCCTGTTCTAGAACAAGTAAACAGCCCTGTACTTTAAAGCTTTTACACGTCAATTTGAGAGTAGACACACTTTACGTCCAACTGCTGTAAAGCTCTTCTGCATAATTCATAAGCACTCAGTTAATCTATTGATCTGTGCTGTTCCAGAGTTACTGAGGACAGTCCTGCGTGGATGGGAAATGGCAGGTAAACCTGGGATGCAGGAAGAAAGAGAAAATGGTTGACTGTTGGCTGGGAAGAGCATGACCGAGCTCTGTTTTTAAAGGGGGGGGGGGGGGGGATAATGTGTGAGTTTTGTATCAAAGCAGACAATGTTGCATTGAGAATACTGATGGATTTGTAGACAGCTTTGAACAAGAAGCACTAACATTAAGTTTATTTTTCTCTTTGAAAAAATGCAAAATACTAAGATGAAAAAAGAATTTATGCTTTGTATTTTTGCAGTAGACAAATACATTTCAGTAACTTTCATTACTAAGGCAATTATTTGACAATACAATTTACCTTAAAGATCTTAGACAGAATTAATGGAATGGATGACATCTTTTTATAGAATTTTATTTTTAATTGTTATTACACATATACACATGTATAGTACAATAAAATTCCTTTTTTACATATCCGAACTAGTTTGGAAGCTCGGCCCAGCGCTTTTACTGATTGTTTTTGAAAAGAAAGAGTCCCAGGTTTGTTGAAATCAAGTTTTCCACCACTACCTACAAGATCTTTAAGTCACAAGTCTAAGAAGATGAGTCAAATATATTACAATTAAAGATAATACTAATAATTATTATACATAAATGCAATTAGGTAGTTTCTGAATGCAGTTAGGGTGTGGCTGAATGCTTTATGTGTGAGGATAGTGGATACCTCTACCTGGATAGGTGGTTGTGCATATAGCAGCATGCATTTAAATCAAATCAAATTCACTTTTATTTGTCATTACACATATACAGTACAATGAAATGTTTCTCATCGCATATCCCAAGTGTGGGGATACTTCCTGTCTGGAAGTTGGGGTCAGAGCCAATGTACAGACGGGGTTAAGGGTCTTGCTCAAGGACCCAGCAGTGTAGCGGAGTGTAGCAGAGACTGGATTTGAACCCCCAACCTTTGGGTTCCCAGCCCAACGCTCTACCCACTAGGCTACACTGTCCCGTTAGTCAGGGTGTTAATACTAAGCATTTATTTTTCTGGAAGGTTAACACATGCTTAGATGTGTTCAAATGATACAAGCGGTGTTGGTTGAGCATTGATTCAGTGAATAGGAGTTAATAAAATAGGCATGGCAGGTAAAATGCACCTATCAAATTAACTGTAAAGAAACTCATTATTTATGATTAAAACAAACATTTTTTTATATTCAGTTTCTGAAAAAGAAAGAATATGAGAGGAAACAACAAGAACAATTGTGCTTAATCATAAATCTATAGATTGTCATGTTCTTTCCATACCTAAATGGATTTTCCTCCAATAATCACTTTCCACCTCTGAAAAACATACATTCACCCTATTTGACTTACTCTATAGATTTATGATTGTGCACAATTGTTCTTGTTGTTTCCTCTCATATTCTTTCTTTTTCAGAAACTGACATATAAAGAAATGTTTGTTTTAATCATAAATAATGAGTTTCTTTACAATAATTTGATAGGTGCATTTTAACTATTTAGTAATAAGTGAGTTAATGGGTGAGTGTGTTGTTCTTTTAGCTGGATTGGCATGTTAATCAATGTAGATCAAGTGATAATCGAGCGTCATGTTTATAGACACATGAATCTGGATGAATCAGTTAGCAAAGATGAATGAATGAATAAATGAATGAACACTTTATTCAGAACTGGGTGCACATTCATTCTAGTCTTCCTACAATATTCTTCTTACACACAACATGTTCTCAGATCACAACCAGGTCAGGTTGCTGTCCGTAACCTCATCTCCATGCATATTTTATATCTCTTTGGTCAGTGACCTGTCAGTTAATGACAGGTTTTCTGTACACAGTTTGTCCTGTCTTACCTCATGTTCCATCTTAGTGCTTGTAGCTAGGATCCCCCACAAGCCTTTAATATCCCACTCCTCAAAACTCACTTAAGACTAACATTCATTCAGCTTGAGTGAGCAGCACTAGAACATCCACCTGCCCATCATCACACATCTTATACAATGTAAAGGTGAAGATGCAGAAAAAGTGGACAGATCCATGTGGGACTAGTGCAAGAAGGAACAAATGTGCGCAGAGTGGGGGAACAAATCTTTTTTTTTCTGTACTGGACAAAGAAAATACCAGACAGCCACATGGGACAGGTGGAAGACAGCAAGTCTACACAGTCTATATAGACATGACTGACTAGGTTGGCTAGGGAGAGGGGTCGGCCAAACGTTTGCTGTGAACAAGCTCTATGTACAGAATATTAAAACGAAGCACTTTGTGTTTTCTAAAATATCCAGGATAAAGTGGTTACTGTAAATATAATGATGAAAAGATAGATAATGTGTTCCACTAAACAAGTGCCTTGTGCTGTACAATCCTGTTCATGCTGAACGAATTATTATTTAATTTAAACTGAATAACATATATTATCATCAGTTCAGTATATTAATTATGGGCTCATGGGTTTAATATTAAATGTAATTTATGATGACTATCCTAACCATCAGGATGATATAAAATAAATAAATTGTAAAGAGCAAGAAGGTCATGAAATTCCTGTTTCAAAATGTATGGTTTAAAAAAAAACACATTCAAATAATTATTATTAATACTAAATTATCTAGTTTTCACTGTAACTATGCAATACAAAGATTGACATTAAAAAAATTATCAGGCAGAAATATATCTGTAAGCTATAACATCACATAAGAGGCACCTATTGGTGGAGCAGAGGTTTTAGCTGGCACACCAGTCTAATCTGACCAGTTTGCAATTTGGCCTTGCCATTGGTTGGATGAGTGCTATCCTTTGGATCTTTAGATTGCACAAACCAGTATATTGGTGCTGATTGCAAGCCAGGATAAGTAGGTGATTAATGACAGACTGCTCAATGGGAGTAGCCATAGAAGAAGAAGAAGTTTAATGGAAAGATAAGACAGAAAAGTATATAT
>JAOUQU010000015.1:2507676-2534015 GCA_028566735.1 Ammoglanis amapaensis | reverse complement strand
ATAAAGTAAAAATGTTATAGTACAAAATACATTCGATTCCATCAAACAACGTACTCACTAGAACACCAGCTACAGCGTGGGATGCAAAACATGTTGCTTCTTAATATATCTATAAATTTACCTATATATAACTTTAAAAAATTGAACATGTGAAAAGTATAATTTTATTTTATTAAAAAAATTATTTATTAAACTATTTATTTATTTATTAAACTATTTCATATTACAACTAATAAAACTAATAAAACAAGGTGCATTATAAGATACAATAAAGGATAACTAATAAATTACTAAAATGCAGAATATATATATTTATTTATTTATAATGAGTAGACGTGGTGGTTCGGAGTGGGGTTAAGAATGGCATTTTAAAAAATTAATTTGCAAACTATGTAAACCAAAATGGTTGTTTGTGAAAATAAAAATGGCATAAACAAGTGATACTTTCGTTTCTTGCAGCTTCAGGGCAACATTTTTGCCGGTTTTGATGAGACGTTGTTGCAGAGGGCCGAGGCTCTGGCCGCAGTGGACATCGTGACACAGAAAAGCCACCCGTTCAAGCCGGACGCCACGTACCACACCATGACCAGCATGACGGGCATGACCGGCACGCCCACGTCCACACCGGCTCACCTGCACCACCCGTCCGTGCTGACGTCCCACCATCACGCGCACCACCCGCACCATCATCAGCCCGCTCAAGGCCTGGAGGGAGACCTGCTCGAACATCTGTCCCCGGCTATCTCGCTCGGAGGCATGCCGACCACCGCCGACATGGCCTCGGGCGCATCACACGCGCACTCGCACATGGCTGCCGCCATCAACCACGCTCAGCATCACCATCACCCGCACGCGCAGGCCGTCAACGTGCACCACCCGCACCACCTCGTCGCACACGCTTCGCTCGCCAGCGCCAGTATGGGATCGGTGGACGCCGAGCCGGACCCACGAGAACTCGAGGCGTTCGCCGAACGATTCAAACAGCGCCGAATCAAGCTCGGCGTGACCCAGGCGGATGTCGGCGCTGCACTTGCCAACCTTAAGATCCCAGGTGTAGGCTGCCTGAGCCAAAGCACGATCTGTCGTTTCGAGTCGTTGACCCTCTCACATAACAACATGGTCGCACTAAAGCCCATTCTTGAAGCGTGGTTGGAAGAGGCCGAAAGGGCGCAGCGGGAAAAAATGGCAAAACCCGAAATCTTTAGCGGCGCAGACAAGAAACGCAAGCGCACGTCCATAGCGGCGCCGGAAAAGCGTTCTCTGGAGGCTTACTTCGCCGTCCAGCCAAGACCATCTTCCGAAAAGATCGCCGCCATCGCAGAGAAGCTCGACCTAAAAAAGAACGTCGTGCGCGTCTGGTTCTGCAACCAGCGGCAAAAGCAGAAGCGCATGAAGTTCTCGGCGACGCACTGAACCCACGTCACTTTCAAACGGACAACAAACTCAGACTCACATCCAAAATATCTGGAACCTGGTACTGTTCTCGATGCGCATCGCATCCTGCTCGGGTGCTTGTCTGAGATGTGCAAATTTTAAAGTCACTGCGACTTTGAATAGGAAAAGAGAAGCTCGGAAGAACTTTTGTACAATCCGATGCAACAAAAAAAGGGAGATGGGGGGACACGACAAGCCGTTTTAGCTTTATAACGTTTTTCTTGACGTCGGATTTTAAAAAAAAATGTGAAACACGATCAAGAAAAAATCATTTAAATAAAATTATTTTCGCCAGGTACAAACTGCGCACGTCAAGGCAACTAACACTTAAAAGTAGGAATTTCATTCTTACCGTGACAAATATTCCAGAGCAGGAATTTCACATGCTAATGTGTTAATATGAAATAAAAGTATAATTCAAATGTAGCAAATAATTGGGGTCTTTATAGCAAATGGGAATTCGTATAAATAAATGAAAACCACATCCCAGGACACCTGCTATACCTGATCACCCACAATTAAATTATTAATTATTTAAATATCATTTTTGATATCAGCTCTAACTTATTCAAGAAAAATGTATATGATGTATAAAACGACTTGCCATAAAAGAAATTGCAATTATTGTACAAATAATAGAATATCACATATTCTCGTAAATAACTCTTTTATATTGATTAATCCGTGTACATAATGTGAATATGATACATGTGAAGATCATGTCATCCCTTTTGGTTTTACTTTCTTATTGATAAAGCAAAACAGTAAAAAGAAAAAGTCCTTCAACATTTGACCATTTGAGGAAAAATACTTACATTTTTTTGCAACACAAGGGAACCACTTTCTGTCATCCATTGCATGGTTCAATAAGGGCCTAAGTGTGTTGTATTTATTGCTTTTAATGATGGAAGTCTCGCAATAAAGTCTGAAATAATAACACACAGGCTACATATACACACATAGGCTACAAATGATTCCCAGTATTTGTCTACCTCATCATACACTGACGAATTCAGAAATGATCTAGATTTTATTTGGTTTGACTTTTAGTTTGATGTCTTGGTTTGGTTGAGAGAAGCAGAGAAAAATCAAGCAGGTTGTTGTGTCTCAGCTCATCTTACTGCAATGCTTTGACAATCAAATGGTTAGAAAAACAATGGTGCAAAAGGCTCTTCAAAGTCTTCACCTGTATTATTATTATTATTATTATTATTATTATTATTATTTCTAATTATGAGGGCTGTGGATGCAATCAAAGAGTTCATCACATCGAGACCTTCATTGCACTTTGTACATATTAGCAGTTTTGGCCTATTTCTATTTAAAAAAGAAATCTTTTTTCACATTTACTAATTTATTTAACATTAATTTATTTTGAAGTCTGTGCATTTTTCATTTGTGACAGTGTGCTTAAATGTGTCTGTGTACGGACAGAAAAGCTAAATAAACCATGCACGTTTTACCTCACTGGTTGATTCAAAGTTTCTTTTAAAATTGTATCTGCAACGAATTTTTCACTATAAAAAGCAAAAATATTTTCATTCTTTTTTGTGGGTTTTTATTATTAAAAATAGTGTATTGTAACTATTAATAATAAAATACAATTCGATTAGGGAATTAACCCACTGAAAATCAAATAACATCCATTTAATTTGTGCTCATAGATCTTGTACTGAATTCTCTCTCTCTCTCTCTGGTACTCAGCAGGTGGTTTTCATCTTGTGAATCCCATTATTAATGAATAATAAATACGAACTGTTATGATACTATTGATTTTAGTATATGTTTGTTAAGAAGAGAATATTCTCATGTTGTACAACAATCTAGTCCCAAAGGAAACACTGGAACTACTGTTACTGTAACAAATATTAATGAACCTTTCTATCTATGTTTATAGATATAATCTATATTTAAGTATTAATAAGTATTAATAATCTTATGGTACCTTATGGATAACATGACAATGATGATAATAAAAATAAATAATGTATTTTTTTTTATCTGATCAATAAACAAACGTGTATTTTAACATATTTTTGTTATAGTTACGGTTGAATAATAATAGTATAATTCACGTCTAATTAAAAACAGGCATGACAAACCTAAAGCAAAGCCGAGTTTAAAAGCAGTTAATAAACATGCTAAATATCAAGGAAAATGCGCCACAAAATATAAAATAAATATTAAACAATAAAGTAAATTCGGTCATATTTCCACTAATCGCGCTTCTAATTATATAAATAAGATATTTACTATTTAAAATAAAGTAACTAAATTATGTATTGTAGTATGAAGCAAAATCAGCATTGACAATCATAAAACAAATAAACTAAACATTTACATTTTTACTAATTTCAGATGTTTTTACAATTTTAGTTTTTTCGTCCTTTGACGTCAGAAAATACCTGCACAATTATTAAACACATTTAATAAAAGTAAACTATTTCTTTTTTTTAATGAAGCCATGACAAATTGTGTATATAATTTTTTTTATGTTTAAACATTGATCTTTGGAATAAGGTGCAACTTTCTACAACCAATACAACATTATATCATGTTTCCATAATTGACTATTTACTAAACGTTAATATACAACAATGTTGTAATATACTGCACTGTACACACTATCGACTAAACTACACATTGCAATAAACCTGTATTACAATGCACTACAGTGTTAAAGAATCACGATCAAATGGAGTTAGAGTATCTATAAGGAGCTATAACAGCCTCTATAAGTGTATTTCGGTTCGTGTTGTTGACCTGCTGTTGTCTTTTGTTTTGTTTTCATCTCATGTCTTGGTCACTGGTATTAAACTACTTGTCTGTAACACTGAGGATGCAAACTAAGCACAGTTCCAGAGATCCGTTTACTCTGTCATGAAGACATATTAAATTCTAAGGATAACACAACTAGTTGTTGTTGTTGTTTACTATCTACGAACAGATATTTATTCATAGAGTTGAAAAACAGGACGGAGTGTGGTGGATTAGTTTGAGGTTCTTGATGCTTGCGATCAATAAGACTGTGAATTTCGGCTGTAAATCACTAAGGATTTGTAGGGAAGAACAAACGCTACTTTGTGTCTATTTGAGCCTTAAATGCAATGGACGACAGATGCAGACTTTCCATTAAGTGAGCACTCAGGACAAATCGCTTGTTGATGCTGATGAGAGAGAGAGAGAGAGAGAGAGAGGGGGGGGAGATACTCAGAAATTATATCATAGTTCATGCATGTGAGTTCTTATTTAAATGTTTGCATATATATATAATCCATAATTTATCACGTTTAATGCAATAGACGAACAAACGCTCAAACTGAAGGCACTTTTTCAGTGGCAAGTTTATTGTACGAAATTGAGAAACGACTGGATATGTTTGCAAAATACACGCTATGATTCGACGTTCCTTTCCGATTTTTACTGGTTTGTGTTTTGCACCGAGCGGAAAGCGCATTTTCATAAATAGACCTTGGCCGAGCGCTGAATATGAAATTTTAATGAAGCACGAGTGTCGGCTTGGCTGTGGTCGGCTTTACTCGGCTCTGTTCGGTTTAGATCGGCTCGGTTCGGCTGAGAACCCTCTTATTTACATCAGTCTGATCCTCTAAAATAACAACACCAATAATCCATAAATACCAAAAATAAAGAGCAGATATAATTTACATAGAAATCATTTTTAAGCTAAATGTTTTAGATAATCGTGCTTCTTTCAGTGTACGATACATTCTCACAGCAAAACAGTTAAGCATCAATATCCACAAACCCAGTAAAATATTTTTATAAATTTGAAATCAAATTATGGCGTGTCCAAGTTTAACGGTCTGGTGGGGTTTGGATGCTCATGTTAGGAGCCCAACAACTAACAATTACACAATTTAGTTATTAACAATTGATCGCCCGCTACCATTTGTGTTCTTTTATACCAATCAATATTTTCAGGAAATATATTTAAAGTTTTTTGAATATTTATAAGTATTTAAATTTGCATTTATAAGTAAAATATATTTTACACATCGTTAAGCCGTCTATTTTTCTTAAAATGAGAGTCAAAAACAAATTAAAATTGACACTGACAATATAGATACACCTTCATACAGACTAGTGTAATTAAAATACCAAGATCATTCTGTGAACCCCAAACTACACAATTAAAAGGAAAAACATTGGTGCTTATTATATAATAAAATATAATAAAACTTCCGAATCAAAGAATAATAAAATAAAGCAATTGTTCTAAAATGATTTTTTTTCAGACGAGCATTTTATTTTAAAATAAAACTATTTACACCACTGAAGGGTTTAACTCGATTGACCAGATGTTGTGCTACCTTCAAGTGCTTCATTCAGTGCAGTATGGATAAGCAGTTAGGCAACATGCAACGTGTGCAATGTAAATAATACAATGCTAAAATTGCTTCCTGCTGGTTCCTCACACATTTGAACAAAAACGATTGAAAAACTAAGGTCTGTGGCACGGCATGCGTTATAACCAAGCATTATGAGTTTAGAGGTGTTTTCTACCAAACGTAGAACAGATAATTAGAATCTATTAGATTACAATTAGAACTTATGTAATCATTAAGAATGACAACTTATGTAATTATTACAAAAGTTTTATCAGGTCAAATTTAACTTCAAACACGGTCGTGTTTATCCTGCCTGAGTCTGGATAGAATCAAGAATCATTATGTGTCTTTAATTCACCTCATTTACTCACCTTCTTTTGCATGTTTTGCATGTTGTCCTCGTGTTTCTTCCTACAGTCTGTACAAGAACATGCCACCTACAGACATGAAGTCCTCAGACCACCCAACCTGTGGATCAAACCCAGAAACGTTTTGCTTTGTGGTGACAGTTTAAGAATTATTTTAAAGTGTCAGATACCAACCCCCCAAAAACATATCAAGTGTTGCTTATAGATAGAACTATTTATTTTACTGATTTTTAAAAATTAATTAATATTTTGAATTTAACTTTAGCACGGTGGCTTACTGCAAAACAATGTCTGAAATTTTGTATTAAAAAATAAAAATATCAAATATTATTGTCTAATATATAATATCATTTATAACAATATCTAGTTTTAACAAAGCTTAATTATATTTAGGTGGAACACAGACTGGGCGAATACACCAAACACCTGGATAGGTCGCCAGTCTGTCGCAGGGCACAAACTGGTTAGAACTGTCACTGCAAGCAGTGCTAAGTGCGATTCCCAGGTAAAACAATCCGGGGCATCCTGCGGGACCTAATCTGGTGTTATGTGCACTCGTCCAGAGTGTCACACTGTGAAGCTAATTAGAATTAAGAGGTTCATTCAGTGTATGGGGGGGTACTTTATTAATTAACTTATAAATGTAATTTAACTGGCATTACTTTTTTAAGTAAGTCAGTATTGTAGTATGGCGGATTCGTATATATAACTTGCATAAAAGAGATAGTTTGGAAGAAACATGAAAGTGTTTCAGCACCATGGAGAGCTCATAAACTCTCTTTCAACTGGGCATGCGTTCTGCTTTTCACTAATCAGTTTAAAATAAAACAAATAAATTATAATAAAACAACATATTTACCAACCAGTAATAAAAGAAAAAGATTTACGTGTTTCACGTACATTAAAAAAAATCACTTTCTAATTTTAAATTTCAAGAGAATTAACTTGGCTTATATACACGTAACAGAAGGTGATGCAAATCTTTCTTATCTATCCAATGAAAAATTGACGAAAATGTATCCAACAAGTATTTAATTTACTCTAGTGGTGCACATCTAATGAAATAATAAATAAACATTAAACAAAACTGAATCTTACTGTCGGACAAGTAAAGCAATGTTTTAATCAATGTAATGTTTAATATCGTTCGATATTTATGGCACATTCTGTAAGATTAAAAGACTCTTAGAAACATATACGTATATCATATCGTATTGAATTCATTTTCAGATGTACTGGTGGAAAATTTATGTGCTAAATGAATGAATTATATAAGAAATAAATCAATCTGACAATTATCAGATGCCTTTACACAAAGTGATTTACAATAGTACAAGTTTGATTGTTTGTTTTTTTGTTTTTTTGAGAAAATAGGAGCATTGCCCAGGGACCCAACAGTTGCAAGTTGGTGGTAATGGGGCTTGAAGCAATGGGCTTCTGATTACTATCCCACCTTAACAATTAGATCCAACAATAAAGCATAAATGTAAGAAAATTAAAATCCCTATTAAGTATTAGGTTGGTATTTTTTCGATGTTATTCCTAAAAAATAAATAACATCAATTCTATAGTTCAAAACAAATCATTCTGTCAAAAGTTTACATTCAACATTCCTACTAATGGAAAGAGCAATGTATATAAAACACAATTTCATGAATGTGGTATAGAGAAACACTTGATACACGAACCCAAAATCACAGTATTATTAAACAATGGTTCTTAGTGTTTCGATTTGCTTTTGCATCATTTGACCATCTAATGCAGGCCAGGTCTTCCTACAAAATATCCAAACCTGCTCTTTCAACTGAATAAGCATAAATAATCAATTAAAGTACAATTTGTGAACTTGTAATAGCTCTTTGAGCAAAAGCTTGCACAAACTTTATGAAATGCTTGTGATAGCTCTGTACATACTAACACATCTCACATTATAACTGTTAGGGTGAACTAATCTAAAGTCCAGGTAGGACAACTAAATAAGAACTGCTAGACAGCTGCTACACTTTATGTGCCCTACTTTTCCACCGGTCACAGAGTAGAGTGCTGAGATGTCTTGCTCTTTTCCCGCATACAGGCCATGAATAATGCAAGCTTCAGCAGCCGGCAACCATCCACTTAAATACCAATTTGCTTAACCAGTGATTCCATCCTTTGCCAGCTCCACTAAGCTCACTGAAATTAAGAGTTGGACCGAACTATAGGATAATTAAAAACAAATATCAGGCCCACTGGAAATGACAGCAACTTTGAGTATAAAAGAGTGCAGAGTAGATAGACATATGTGCAGAGGAATATGTTCAGTTCAAGTATTACTTTATGTTAAGTATGCACAGTGCTTCATTAAGTGCTCATGATTTCTGAGTACTTGGATTTCTTTTAATCCTAATGAGTTTGACTAATAATTTACATCTCATTTACATAATCAGACATGTAAGTCTACTGTAGAGCACTTTCATTTTTAATTACAGGCAAATTGGACAAGGGCCATGGGTTCTACGAGTACCATGTTAATTACCACACCTAAAGTCAAGTAATGAATTTGAAGTGATTTTAATTGTTCCATCAAGCTTTTACAAGTTTCTCGTGAAAGTCAAATACTTGTCAAATGAACTCATAATATCCAAGAGATTAAGTTACAAATGATAGAGCTGATTCGTTTTTACCCTCACATATTTCCTTTTGTTTTAAAAGAAGGCAGATAATATACATTTGCAATTCTACTTTTCTGATTCTCATAACTTGATTTTGTAAAACAAATATTTGTAAAGTGTTTCATCAGATGGGGTGGCATAGTTTGTACTTCTGTAACTCAAAACAATTTTGCAATTAACTATCCCTTAATGAGAAGTGTATTGCAAAAATATATATGCCTTAAGGTTTATTTAGGATCATTTAAGGGAACTCCACAAAAAAATTCCCCTTAAATAATCACTTAAAAAACAGTTACATCTTGTTAAGTGTTGCATAACGTCACTAGTTTAGCATGCATTACATAATGTTAGACAATCATTGCCCAGCTTCTGGTTTGAATCACAACAGTGCTATCATGTGCCCAGGTGTTTACAGATGCAAGACATGATTGTCTATTTCTGGGATGTCTGTGAGGTGGGGGTTGGCATAGAAAATGTCTAGATGGATGACTTCTGATATATTTGAACATTGTCACTGGTATTGTTGCCTTACAACCCCAAATATAATCAGTTCAAAGCATGATGAAAAGGAAATTATGTAGTGTTTATGTAAAATGTTTGTATTTAGGGTTTCAGGCCTTCCACACAATCTTTTGACTTTGATTGGCTTTTTGACTGCCTCTGATCTGTTTCTTTTAAATCATTTACATTGCTGCCATTTAGTGGACAGTTGTATCCAATGCAACTTGTTTAGAAGCAAATACAATTCCAGAAATAAAGCCTTCATTGTATTCTTCAGTGTCCTTACATGGCGATGTAATGGAAGTGAGACTTGAACCAGCAAAATCTTTTTGTACCTTTATAATGTGCAGTTTGCTAGGAACCGTCCTGATGCAAAGTTTAAATTTTAAGTATTAGTTCAATAGTTCTAAATAAGTAGATGGTCCTACTTTGTACCCTGTCAGCACAGTGAGTTGGATTAATCATTCCACAATACTATTAGCACAACATTTGACTGTTATTTTGTAAAAAACTTTATTAAACATTGTTAAAAATCCATGTAAGTACAACATAATTGTAACATTTTTACAATTTTATACTGATATCATAAATTTACGACATTTGACATAATGACATTTACGTGAATATACATTTATAGCAATAAACTTGTTGTTTCGATATTGTGTCTGTGTATATGTATGTATGTATTGCTTCACTTTAGTGTGATTGCGCTTGAATATAGCATATAAAGAATGGTTCAAGTAACAACAGTCACAAAAATCAAAAACTGCAGTATACATAGCCAGTTGCATTATAATTATGCTATCCAATTACATGTAGGCTATGTAGTAGCAGGAAACCGAGCTGAACTTTTCATATCTCTTCCAGCTAGTCTGGCCTTAAATGCTACGGGGAGCAAATAGGCACAGACCAACTGCGCCAAAGTAAACACGGCCCTCCGTCTCTCACCAATTGCTATTCATAGAGCAGATGAATATTTAATATCTTCTAAGGATACCTTTTGTTAACAAAATTACCAACAAATGCTCTACTATGAATTCAAATTTTACGTGTAGTGCTTTGGGTCGTAGATTGCCATGAGTCGGATGGGAAAAATTAATAAAGGACCTGTAAAAGTTTAAACCTGAGTGGTAATGACTTCAGGTGCTCTCTGGCAGGGATGTACCTGGTCACCACAAGTGGGTCACAAACTGCCATCTAGAGGCCCCCGTATCCACACTCAGGAGGAGCTTGCTTCATTTGGTCAAGGTCTACTTCCTATATCATAAAAATGAATAATGTAAAGTAATGTAAGTCAAATTACTGCTGTGCATTTGTGTGTAACAATAACCAGAAGTGGACAATGTCACTAGTGCGTGCAATATTATTAGTGATATAGTGATATACAATCTATTATCTTATGCCAAGTTCACATCAAGTATTTCACACAAATCTTTTGAGTCTGGTGTTCACACTACATGACCAATCAACAACTAGGGTGTTCACACTACACGATTTCTACACCAACTAGTAACAACAAATGAGCTTTTCTGTGCTCATTTTCACAAAAACAACTCCAAGAATTGATAAAGTGATGAAAAGACCCACATTCATAATTACACTGAAAGTGAAATGTCCGAAATACTGTTAAATATGTATCGATGTTTTCTGCTATAAACTAGCTCAACTAATGCTACCAGTGTTGGTATCAAAATGTGATGTAATCAATGTCTAAGTAGTTCATTTGAATAACTTGACTAATACGGCAACTCAATAAATTAATATTGAACTAGATGGAACCAGATCAAAAAAGGCTTTAAACATTTATTTATTTACCAAGAGCAAAAACTGTGATGTCAAAAACATTTTTTTTATTTAAAAATTATATTTCCAATCTTCTGGAGAACGCCTGCTTCACACCAGCTGCCCTTAACTCGATAACTGGAAAATTATACTGTTTAGTATGCTAGAAACCAGTTAGAAAACCATGCACAATACTCAATGATCTTGGTTTTGGTTCAAACGATCATATTTGCCTGATCCACCAGAGATCCCCTCATCGACCTGTTGAGGTAAAAAAAAAAAACTAGGTCTTTAAGTATTAATGATGCTCAGTGCTGCTTTCAGGTTAGTAGGCAGGTGCTGATAAAATTCCCATTTCATGTGCACCGAGAGCAGGGTTTTGGTGCATTTCTTGACCACCCTTCAACACTGTTTTGAGCGGAAGAAAGGAAGTGGAACCAAAAGCCGCCTTGAGCCAAAAAAGGTGAAATTAAACTAGTCTAATAATATAAAATCCACATGAAGGTTATGCGAGTGCAAATTTGAATTCTTAGTGCAAGGTCACTCACTCATTCATTCACCTCATTAGTAGATAGTGAGACACAGAGGAAGATGATCTACACCAGTGCTTTTGATCTACATCAGTGCAGACCATTAAAAGAACCCATTAGCCAGAATAAAAGTTACATAAAATCTCTCATTTAAAACAGACCACCACAAGACAAGCTAGTTCACATTTTCATAGATTTCATTAACTGTAAAAGCTAAAACAATTGTTTATTCCACTTTAAAGTAATTAGCGTAAATATCCATCTATATTTATTGTTTTACATGCAATTTGTGTTCAGTGATTCGATTCAATTCTATGAATTACATGTTTATAAAGCTTTTTATCAAGAATTGTGTGAAATTCTCCGCATGCAGACCCTCATAAATTAGAATAGTGAATATGCTTTTTCAGTCTGGGGCAATTTCTACAGGCAAACATTGAACCTGGTGAGAGTGTGGGAGGGGTTATATGCAAAATGTAATTTTAATGGACCTTGCAAGCTAGATACCATAACATATTCATGAGATTTTACTAATGGAAAATAAGGGCTTTATTACCGAGTGAAGGTGTTGATGGATAAAAATCTGTCAACAATTTTGGCCATGGACACATGGTTTTACAAAACTCACAATGCCACATGCAGATAAACAAATGCTTGTCTAGAATCTTAGATGATTGCTCAAAATGAATTTGGGAAGACAAGAGATTTAGTGAAGAAAATAATCAATTCATTAATGTTTTGCCATAATGGTTGGCAAAGTTTGCTTTAGTGTAACTGTATGTTTTCTCATAACTGAAATATTTTTAATAAATCAAAAACGGTAGCAAATTGTAGATATTTTCTTTAATGACTATTGATTGCTTTTGGTACGATATTTGTAGGAAACCCAGTCGTAAATGGTCTTAAAAATGTAAATGCCAAAACTGTCAACATTAGTATTGCTATTGTATTTCTTGGTATGGATTGAACCAAATATTCATTGAATAATTGGTATTAATGTTTGCGCCACAGATAAAGCCAGTCTACAGGAGACGGTTATTGCTGGATGCACAAGAAATGTCTAGAGAAAAGTTTGCAGGTCAGAATAGAAGATGTACATATCATCCTAAGCCAGCTCAAGGATCTCGATTTAATAAACCGAGAGCATGATTTAATAAAAATGGTTGCTGATTTCAAACAAATCATGGTCCTGCTTTAGGAAAAATAAAACAAGAACCAATTTAGATAAAGAAGAGCACAATTGATAAACCAGTAATAAACGTCTAAAGTAAGTCAACCATTTAAGAAAAGGAGTAAATAAGATAATAAAATAAGTGCACATAAATATACGATTTAATAAAATCAGAGCATGCTTTCTTGATGCACCCAAAATATTACTTTGCTCTGTCGGGGGCATTGTATGTTGCATGTCGGAGTTCATTGTAATTTTGTGTAATAACAAATGCATAATCTGTAACACTGTTGGGATAGACAAATCTGGATCTGTAAAGTAACATGAAAACATACAAACATCAAGTAAATCAATGTTTCTTTGGGCTTAAATACATTGCTCATAGACCCAATGATGCCGCGATGGCATAACCCAGCCAAAAATGGAATGGGTAATATGAGTACACATGATAATACTGAATATTTAAAAAGCTGAATAATCATATTGTATCATACACAGTGGCTAAACTTCCAACCAAAGAGAAACCAGTCTCCTCTGGCAGAGATAAAGCAAGAATTTGTATGCAAGATTTATATTGCCTGTGAATAAGATACATTTCACACTGAATATTTTAGGACTTTCTTGCTCTGCCAATTATTTTAACAAAGTTCTCATTCACTTAAAAATACTAATCTAAGAAAACCATCAGAAGAAACTGTTGAATGATCATTTGTCCACACCAGCCATTCAAGTTGACATTAATAATTGAAGTCTCCAGTTTTATAAACAGAACTGAATGGTGGCACAGCTGGTAGAATCAGTGTCATTGACCAGATCATGATAGCACCACCTCCACTATGTTGGGTTTTGAACATTGTGTCCAAATGACAATAAATAAATGATTTTAAAAAGTGTTATAATCACTGACAAACAGCTGCAGAAATCCTAAACATCCGAAGATTCTCAGTGTTGAAGAAGTACAATATAAATGTAGATATACATTATACATATACATAATTAAAATGCCATTTTGACACCAAACAGAATTTAGCGTCTAGTGCATCATAGTGAAAAAGAAATACAGTAAGTTCTGATGGGAGTATCGATACCAATGTTGATATTAACTGATCTAAGTGTAATAAGATCGAGACTTTAGTTTCAGTTACTCCACTGCACCACAGTGATAACATTAACAAAGCAATCAAGATCGTCCCTGTTGGGCCTCTGAGCAAGGCCCCCTTAGGTCAAGACCCCCCTCTCCAACAAATCAGTGTCCTGCACATTCAAGTGTGATTAACCTGATTTACAACGGGACAGAAGGTAATACAATTATGGATTATCAAAAAGTATCGTTATCGGCATGTAAGAAACATGTTAGTATAGGAAACGCTACCAATAAATATGAACTCATCAACTCCAGAATGTATTTAAAATCTTATCAGAACGGAAACTTTTTAAAACTAGATTTAATTAAAAACATATGATCGAGCTCAAGATGCCTCAAAAAAGAAAGAAAAAATGCAGAAAATGCAGAGAACGCTAAAAAGCATCTAAATAAACAATGACCACAAAAAAGACAGTGATTCTGCCATGGAGGATTGAATAAAGAAATAGCAAGCAAAATAAAAATTCCCTTTACACTCTCTCTTACTCCCAACCCCATTATTTCTCCTGCATTACTTTCTTCTGAAATCACCCTGAGGCTAAGCACTCTCTTGGGTGGCTAGCCTGGAGCCAGCCTTGTTTTCACACACTGGTAATAATTTTCCTGGCGGAGAATGCAGGCTTTTAAAAGATCACCCCCTCCTTTAGCCAGGGCCTTTTATTGGAATAACCACATTTGCCTTGCAACATCTGAACCGATCTCTCTTATTAGTTAGTTTTACCTGGCCCATCTCTATCTTCACCACAGTGTCTCAAGGCCATCATGAAAACAGGACTGTTGGACTGCTAGTCTTTACTGCCCTGCCCTGCTCTCAGTAAGTAATGAAGAGACCAGACTGGGTGGGGAGTGAGGAGAGGTTGAATTGGGGAAAGAGGTGAACTACAGTTGTTTCATGCATTTTGTAAAGCTACAGCGCAGTCTGCATTCCAATTTGCTGCCTTCAGTATAAAGTTTTATGCCTTCTCCTCCAACATGATTTTTTAATCTTCCTTTACCAGCTGTCTGCTACATTATCGTCACAGGGAGCCGGATCGTTGTATTTTGGGCTTTCAGGATGTGAAAATCTGTTTAAACTGTATAAACAGAAAACTAATTCTGGGATGATTTGGACTGTGCCCAAACAAAAAATAATATTAATAAAGAGCAGAAATCTTTAATACCTGACCAGGGTGACAAATGGTAATTACTACTTTGGACACTTTATAGTGTTTATATTGTGTCTATACTGTAGTCTCCTATTGTAATATAATTTTTTAATAGCATAAGTAAATGCATACACATGTATTATAAAAAAATTACATTTTGGCTGAGCAGTCATAAAAGCATTTCATTATCAGTTGCACCATATATGATTTGATTATAATTGTGTGACGCCTGATTTACCAGTTGTTCCAATGTGGCATACCCATCCAAAGGCGAAATGTGATAAATACTTCAACATTCCAAGGTAGCAAAAACAAACAGTGAACTGAACTGCTTGCGTACGGTATCTAGATGTACAGTGTGAAAAGGTTATAGTGTTCTTTCCATGAGAAACAAGAATTTAGCCATTTTCAGCAAATCCAAACATCACTGATGTACATGTTATTTACATGCCATAAAAACATTAAATGCTGACAGCATTTAAAAGGCTTTTACTTGATCACCAGATAAAATTTTTCATCCTTGTAAATCAGTCCATAAATTGGAACTGGAAATCAGATAGTGCTAATACAGACGACTAAGAACAAGCTCAGACGTGAACAATTACTGCTCCACCAATCATATAAAAAAAATCATGTAGAAACGTATGAGGATCATTCATGTGTAATTGCTTTTAACATCTAAAACCTGACAAAACCTTCTTGTGAAATACACAACAGATCAAATATTTCTTTTGTGAAAACGATTCATGTTTGATTTTCAGAACTTTGCAATCGTCGGGTGCGGTTTAACAGAAACTGTGTTTTAATCTGTGCCACCAAGACAGCTTTACCGAGTGCTTTAGATGGCTCATCACTATGATGCTATAAGCTAAATGATGTGTGTACAAATGTCTATTGATCACACGCGACATCTTTTGCCACCTGA
This sequence comes from Ammoglanis amapaensis, assembly GCA_028566735.1. NCBI lineage: Eukaryota > Metazoa > Chordata > Actinopteri > Siluriformes > Trichomycteridae > Ammoglanis > Ammoglanis amapaensis. The sequence continues at coordinate 2,518,015 of JAOUQU010000015.1, read as the reverse complement.
AGAATCACCACTGTTGTATCGAAACTGGAAGAAAGATCTTTTATTTAGCCGTTGCTTCAGTCAGCTCCTGGCCATGAATTATGCAGGTATAGGCCCTGTAACAAGCTCCAGCTCTACTCTACACATCATGTGTGGTTTAAAATATAGATTAAAACTGAACAGTAAAATACAAATGCTGTTTTTTCTAATTCTGGACATTGGAAAGTCAGTAAAGGTCTATGCAATCTAAGAAAGTAGCAGTAGTACGTTGTTACATTTTCGACATTTAGCAGATGCCTTGTTCCAAAGCGACTTATAATACACTTACAGCAAACAATCTGAATAATTGCAGGTTAAGGGTCTTGGTCAAGGACCCAAAAGCAGCAACTTGGCAGATGTGCATTAACCACTATGCTACTGCTTGCGCAGAGCTTGCTCAGACTTCTGTACCCAGTTGTAAACCAGAATGAATCACATAAGAACAGCACAATATCAGGCTTACAATTTACTTATTCAGTCGTACTATTCATCAGGTCGCAAGGGGTTTAGAGAAACAATAGAGAAACAATTTTTCCACCTTAAAAAACAATACAAAGACACACACATGCAAAATACTGCATATCTAGAGCACTACTCAGTTCTCAAAATGTGCAAACATGCCAAAGCGTAGAAGTGTCTGTATTCTGACACATTTGTGTTATAATTTAGGAAATCACGTTTTGTGACACAATGTTCATGACCGTGAAATAGATAGAACTTAAGTGCAGCTATGACCTATATATATAGAATGCGAAAGCAGTGATCAGTCAGAGCTGGGCCACAAAATGAACTCAGGAGATAAATAATACATTGCTAAGCAATTAATTCATACAGATATGGTGGTAGTTTGTTAATTTATTAATTAACCAGTGTGCAGAGTTAAATGTCAATCAGACAATATTAGCACCCTTTAAAAACATTAGAGATAGACATTATTTTCTTAAGGATATTTATCCAGTAAGTGTTTATTATAACAAAAGAGTGAATGATACAATTGCTATAGCAGTTAAAAATGATTATGATTATGTCGTTGTGTGAACCCGGTGTCCTGTCCAAGGTGTTTCTAATAAAGATTTGGCGAATGCTCCAGCATCTACACCCCCAGTCTCTCCCTTCCCCTAAAACTTGGTGTAGATAAGGGGTAAAGAAAGTGAATGAGGTTCTTTGTTTGTTTGGTTGTACAGTGTAACCACTGCTTCGTTGGGGGGGGGGGGGGTATCAATAGGTCTAGTGTTTCAAAATCCCAAGAACAGCCACTGTGTCACCCAATAGAATAGAATGCAATTATTTATCATATATACATATACAAGTATACAGTAGAACCTTGCTTAAGTGATGTGCAGGGTCAGGCCTTGTATGACCGCTTTGGAGCACATTAGGTATTAGCTTTGGTCAAAGGTCAAAGTGGATAAATCGAATTGAAAGCCCAAAGCTTACATCACTAGACTAACACTGTCTGTTTGATACACACACAGTCATTAGTCGAGGCCATCTAAGAGAATTAAGAGCATATCATGAAAAAGCACTTCTCCTGCACTTCCTGACATTTAAGAACTCATTTAGTGCATTTAAGTGTTTTCTAAAAGTTTTCTACGCCTTTTACTTAAGAGACACTTCAAATCTGTTTAGTCATGCTGATCACTCGACCCAAACTGCTACTCACATGTAACTCGACCATACTAAATTATAAGTAACATCAATTGCACATTAGAAATATAATATTACAAAATACATTTAAGAGAGTGTATTCAGTAGTTAGCCTGGAATATATTTAAAAAGTAAAGCACACACACACACACACACACACACACACACACACACACACATTCTCTGACCACCCAGCACACTGTGGTCTAGAGTGGAAGCACTGGCCACCCCATCACCTGCAGCAACACTACTGCCGCTGAATTATTAATCTCTAATATCATTATGTAGTCACTACTTGTCATAACAATCTAGGCTGGCAGAGAGAAACTCAATCTGCTTCGGCCCGCACAGACAATGTCTATTAATTATTGATACGGACTAATTGGCTACAGGGTTTGTGGGGCACAGTTACTTTTGTTCTTCCCACCGCTTGCACTGCTCCTTCAAGAAACAATATTATCAGAGGCCCACCTTCCCACCTTCTCCTCGGCCTGGTGTCAAAAAATTAGCAGCTATGTTGGCCTTCTACTTACGTCTGCCCTCACACTTCATGACGATTTATGAACCTTCTCTGTTAGACTTCTGACCTTGCAGAGCAGCACCAGTCCCAAACTTAGGCCAGTGTTATTTGTTACTGATAAAGTCTGACCATTGAAAGATAAGCAGTAACATGTAATAGTCGGTAGATTTAAGTGTTTTACCTGCTAAAAGCTTGTAAATGTCTATCAATCCATTATGGATATGTGGGCACACAAAGGGCAAATACACTAAATACCTGAACCGTTCGGCAGTATATACAGTCTTTTGCAAAGTACAGACACACACACACACAGACAGAACACTTCTAGTATCTCCAATTAACCTGACCACATGTCTTCGGACTGTGGACTTTGAACACCAGATTACCCCGAGGAAACCCTCGGTTTGCCTTACCTGGGAATCGAGCCCAGAACATTTTTGCTGTGATGCGACAATCCTAGCAGCTAATTCAGACTTTTTGTATGACTTCACAATCATACTCAATAAGAAAAGTTTTTTTTGCCACTAACGGTTGACGCTAAAAGCTTATATTTACTTTTTTATAATTGATTTTCTACACCTACTGCGGCACCTGCAGCACTTAAGCTTAATCAATAACACTTTTGCTAATTATGGCACTGAATCAGTGATTTTATTTCACTTGTAATCTAACGTTACGATTTTGAAAGACATATTGAAATTGCTCTCGATAGAAGCTTTTGATTGTGGAAACATTAAAGCCTGATAGTGGTCCAATAAGCATTGCAAGTTTGAAACTTTTGCTATATTCCCATTATGCTCACCCGTAACACTGCACAGGAAGACGTGAAACAGAGATAAATAAATCCATTAGGGGCCACCACAGCGGAATGTGATCTACACCATACATTTAGCATAGTTTTTATGCTGGATACTCTTTCTAATACTTTCTGATACAAAAGTTGCATTTTAGTCACTAAATACAAAACATACAATTTTTCTGGACAGCAGAACCCAGAGGAAACCCACACAGACATTAGAATATGCCCATTCTGAAAAGACCCGGACCACCACACCTTGGGATCTAACCCATGACCAGTAAAGTCCCCTAATTTCAAATTACAAATTCATGTTAATGGATGCATTAGACGAGACAATATGACATGATGGACCATAGATCCAGCAAAACCGATAAGAAACCAAAGTGAATGTATATTTTATCTTACCTGTTCACTTTTTATCAAACAGAAAATCAGGGTGCCTCTTTCTCCTCTTCAAAGGCTTGAGATATTGACCTTCCCTTACCAGGAGAATGAAACATTCCACACACAATGCTCTTTCCTTGACATAGAACTCACAGGAGAAGCAAACATGACGAGCCTTAAAAATAAGACAATCAAACCAAGAGGGAGACATTCAAAGATCTAGGTGTTGGGTTGAGTGTATGGAGACAAAAGTTAGAAGGCACATCTTATTAATAGTAATATGTTTATAGAAATATAAATAATTAATATGTATGATTTGTTTGGACATCACTTCAGGGATCGCAAACTCACTGCACACCTTGGTGGTTGGTTGGTTATCCTTGAACATAAATCAACCAAAATTGGGGGGTGTACATATGAAAATTACGAGGGCATGAAATGCAATAGTATGCCACCCACCTGACCAGAATCAAGCATTCGAAGATTTAAAATAATAGATGGGAGGTTTTTAACATTTGAAAGAACTAAAACTCGATTAAATCTAATCTAGCTAGACTCAACTCTTGAGTTTAGGTGTTTATTTGGCTAGACTTGTTATGTCTGATGAAGAGAAGACAGCACAGCATCAATCACATTGCAATGATTAACAAACATGGTAGAAGAATACAGAAGGAAATGCATTGTTGACGTGTCGCAATGTAAAATAAATACATGCATAAAGATTTACAATGCATGAACTTTGTAGAAATATTATAATTACATTTTAACATTGAATGTAACCACCAGATTTCCAAATCTCTGACATTAAGATAATTAAAATAAAAACTCAGACCAAGCATCACCTCCACAGCATATTTTTCCAGACTATTAACTATAATTCATAAGGACTCTCCACACTTGTTTATTCTGGTTGTTCCAGTAAGCACAGAGGTACAAACTATATTTTATCATGACCATGTAATTTTTCACTTCTTTTGTATAGTGATTTGAGGCAGACTTTTACCAGAATTACTCTATTATCAAAGATAAATTAATAAAATGAATCACAGAACAGGCCATAAATATTTTCTTGGACTTGTGTAATTTGAGGTAATCATGGTTAAACACTACTGGTCTACCTTGTATTTGGATGTCATTCGTTTAGTACGACACTGCACTCTATTCCACATGACACGGCTGTTTACACACTATATTGACAATGATGTCAGACTAAGCTGAAGAGTGTTCCTGACACACTACGTGCAGTCACTATAGGTTAAGATCATTTTCACTTGACTAGATAAAGATTTTTACTATCGTGTAGCTGTGGGGGGAAATATAAGTTGAAGTTATTCTTTTTTAAATAGTCAAGAGGTCTTCAGATTGACCCATTCTTCTATTCAGGGTTTCTGTTTGCTTCCATGATTGTTGTCATACATCCAATGAAAGCTATTAATGTTCCATTTATCAGTTTAAAATACTAAATCATCTTCCCTCAGTCCTGATCCTCTCAGTGTGTTCTCAGTCTTTTCTAACTCTCTTCTCAGTCTAGAACCAGATTCTTTGTTCGGCTCTTTTTATTTTTACTACTAGTGCATTTACGTTGAAAACATTTAGCAAACACATCCAAATAAACATAGAATGATCTCTAGTACAATGCATCTTCTTCCTTTTGCTTTAAACATATAGAAGTTATCTTTAAGTGATGAAAGTACCATCATTTTTACACTATATCTTGTGTCTTTTCATTAGTATTAGCATATAAATAAAGCGCTTCCATTTGCCAGTCATTGGTTGTTTTCCAGATATGCATATTAAGTTTAAACATTTTCTTTAATAACAACAAACTACATTTAATAACCGGGCATTTTCTGGAATACACAGTATAGCAGAGAGTCTGTTGTCTGACTTATTTTTTATGTTTTCCGTCCAACCTACCCCCAGCAGACAGAGGGACCTGTTTCCAAATCATGTGCAAATTCCACCCTCTGGTTCCCCCATGGAATAACCATGTCACAGAAAAAAAGCCCTTATCCCTACTAATCTGCTTTTTAGTGGCCCTTCATGAAAGCTCATTACCATAATCAAGTCGACAGGTGTGGAGAGAGTGAAAAAGCATAACCGAGATGGAGGAGAAGAGATGGAGGAAGGTGGAAACTGAAGTGGAGAAATCGGGGGGAAACAAACTGCTCTCTGAAAGAATCTCTGGCTTTTGGGCAGAGGGTCCAGATTGGAGCTGACAGTCACACCTGCTGCCACCCTCTTCTATTAGTAATAACCACATTGACCCACACTAGTCATACTTTTAAAGACTAGGTCAGCTCTCTCGCTCTGGTCTGCATATGGTGTGCTACTCAAAATGCATATGTTGCGGATATCAGCACTTAGGGCGAACCCTGAGCTGGCACTCGTGTGAGAACTACTGAACAAAGTGAACTGCTGAACAGTTCTCTCATCATTAATTGAATCCCATTTGAGACCCTTCTCCATGACCAACAGTCAGGTGCAAGGGTCAAAGACAAACTAGTCTCTTTCTACTCTGGAATGGATCTGGGTATGTGAGGGTTAGTGAGCAACAAGGTGAAGGGCTTTTCTCGACTTTTCCTCTCTGCCATGAACAGTAGGAAATGTAATTCAGAACAGAATCCGTTTGACAGACAGAGAAATGAAGTCTGTTTTTAGGAGCAGTTTGGACATGGACCAAATCCGATACCATACAAAACATTTTCATTTGTGTTTAATTTTATTGATTTAAAAATACCATGGCTGCATTATTAATCACCACTGTGGTGAATTACGAAGATCCCCAGTTTTAACAGATTAAATATTTATTGCTACAGTAAATTAAATGCATTCTGGTTACATTCTGATGTTGGTAGTTTTGATTAACGTACAGTTGTGTAAATGTTAATAAAATTAATTCGACAGTAAATTAGAAAACATATACTTTTAATTTAAATTTGTAAATGATTAGAAATTATTATAATTATTAAAATAATATCAATAGTATTATCATTGTTTCGTTATTTTTGTTCTATTATTTTAGTAATTGTACAGCACATTATTTTGGCAGAAGATATTTATAATCTATTTAGACTATTCATATTATGAATTAAATTACTTTTACAGTGACAATTTAAAGTTCATTAAAGTTCTCCATTATCTCCATTATATTGGGTTTAAACTTGGTTTTAATATAACCATATAATATTGGATCTATTTTAGTACTGCTATTTTAGACCAAAATGTATGCAAATAAAATAACTTTAAAAAATAAATATTTTTCATCATACTTTCTAAAACCAAGATTGTTATGATAAACTGGCAGATAAAAATCGGAAGGGACTCCCGTGTAAAATCTATACTCAGTATAAAAGCAGCACCGATGTTAATTGTCCCCCCTCACTGTGGGTCATGGCAGAGGTTAGACAAACCGTGGACCTCTCTGCAGGACACATGCCACGTATTTTGACTTCAACTACCATCTTAGCTGAAACTGTTAGAAAGCGCAAAGAAACTGGAGGCCATTCCCAAAGGGACACATTAACATGCCCATCTAGTTAAAGTGAGCTCCAGCATTACCTAATGTGCTCACCAAATCATGGGGTAGGAAACAACACATCCATTATTGATTATGTGCAGCATTTTTTTTAAGCGTCTTGGCTAACAGACCAGAAAGCTTTGTTCTAAGAAAGCAAGGCTAAAGACAAAGGCCTTATTTTCTTATTCATGTTGACAACTGCTGAGGATCAATCATCTGCCCCACGTTAGAGGACATGTTATGTAGAACTCTCTTTTTCATCAGCCTGTTTCATCTCTGCTGTGGCGTGGATTTCATTCCACACAGATCACAGGAGATTTGATGTTTTGATATGCGTTAGCTTCAACAAATATTAGCCTTTTCTCTAGTTGTTGTAGGCAAAATCCTGCAGTAAAAATCCTGCGTGCACAAAGCTAGTGATCATCGTAAAGCGTCTTTATACAAACTTTCATAAATGCTGCTAAACAATAAAAGCTCTCTGACATGACCAATACTACTCCTCACACATTTACTGTTTCAAAAATCTAACAAAAGATCTGCTGTATACTTATAAGCATAAATAAAAAATAATAGATGTTTGAATGATGAATAAATCATCACGAACCATTAAATAACTTCAAAAAATCAATTTTTTAGGTAAAGAAAATTGACACATGTATATAGTACACGACAAACCAAGACATATGGTGCATCCCAAACTGTACACTTAAGTAAGTGCGTAAGTTTAGTGTGTGTACTGCACACTAAGCAATTTCATCTTGGTGCACAGTTTAACGTGTAAGTGCTGTCATGGCAGGCGAAATGATCAACTTCTCTATTCCGCCAAAATATTAGGCAGCTTCTGTTAATATAATATTAATATTTTCATTGGCCTTTGTTTACCCCCGATTAATGATTACTTTCATTAATGCTATTTACATTTATACGAAGCTGTTGCTTTCGCTTCCGATTTGACGATGGCTGGTATAACCCGGTCAAAAGCCCTGCCTACTGCCAAGGACCCTGTAGATCATATAGAATAGCCACGTCTTGGCTGATCTCAGTTAAATGAGAAATTAAAGCTAACTGTCACATTTTTGTGCAGAAACACTCATCAATATTTCAGTAACTCCCTTGGTACTTCCTGTAGCGCTGCCAGCGTTCCCCCTTCTTTTGAGTCCCGTCCCGTCTCATTACCCGCTGCTTTGAAGGTGATTCCACCATGCCGGCCATGTAAATAAACATTTCCTCAAAGTGGAACGTTATCCTCTTCTTCTCAGCTAGTTAAGCTTTGTGAACTATAGTAACTGATTATTTCAATGAGCTTCTTGTTATGAATTCGGTTCTTTGTTCAGTTTTCTTTATTCTTGTTCATTACTTTCTAGTTGAATACGACTTGGTGGTAGCTTTCATGCACTATAATTGGACCATAATGGCTGGAGAAACAATTAATTGTGCATGTTAATCAATGTCTAGTCTGGGTTTGATGGGATCTTAGCAGCAATAGAAAGACTCTGTTAAGATTTATTTGATTTATTTATTCAGGATGGATGGACTTTCCAAAAAAATGAAGTACATGTTAAGTTAATGGTGAGAAAATGTCATGAAAAATGTCACCAATGCAAACAAGTCTGGCAAACAATGACACATAATTAAGTCTTTATTTTAACACTTAAAACATTAGTTGTGCTGTTAATTGAAACCTTTTATTGTAAAAAAAATAATTGAGATATAATATTGAGATAGTTTATTAGAATGGCTCCGTCACAACAATTGTAAAGTGATGAGAATGTATCAATTAATTAATATCAGTTACCAAATTCAATTTGTCGTTTGCTGCGAGGGGATCCCTGCAGTCAGGTTGGCTGTTTTGTTCCTTACACCTTCTCCAACCTGTAGAGGCACTCAAGATCCCAACCACAATGCCCAGTCGTCCTGCCCAAGCTGCTATTTATGCAATGGTGTGTTCTAATAATAAAAATGTATAAGAATGCCAGTTGTCTATTTGAATTTTTAAATATCAAACACCTATTTGAGTTGTTGAACTGAGAGAGATAATTTTATTGATCCAGAAGTAAATAACAGGGTATGGCAGACATCTTTAGGAAATAATTTGTCTCACTGCTTTTTATGATCATATATTAGCTAATAAATAAAAGGTCATTATCTTGCATATACATATACTGAGCTACACTGCCATCCACTTTATACTTATTGACTTTGCTTCTCAGTTACTTTCTTAACCCTTTATGAAGGGTGCTGGAGCCTATCCCAACAGATCCATTGAGTGCAAAGTCTATAAAAACACTCTGAAAGTGGCACCAGATCATCACAGGGCAGACACGCATTCACCCATTTTCCTATTGGGCAGTTCATTGTAGCCATTGAAATGGACATCACATGTTTTCCTCTTATTATTAGTAACTTTCCACTTCTGATTATAAATGGAAAGTAATAAGAAGTTTTCTGCAGCATTACATTACATTGTTCAGGCAAGTCAATCATTGTCTGGGTGCTTGGCATATGCTGAGCTTTGAACTCGCAGGTTCCTACTACACCGCTAGAGCTCTCAACAGTAAACTGAGCAGGAAAAACACATTTCCTGGGGTAATAAATCACGCTTTATGAGCTGCCAGTCTGACAGATTAATTTGGGCTTAGTGTATTCCAGGAAATGCCCAAGTAGGCAACCACAATGCTCTTATAATGGATGTTATCATATTCTGATCATAGAGGTAATCAGTGGCAGGACTAGAACAGTCATGTGCCTCAGTCCAACATAAAATATATACTGTGATAACTGTATTCAATAACATCTATTACTATTTCATGTTTTATTGTATTGTTTTAATTTATTATGATTAAACTCCCTCATTTCAGTCCCAATTTGTCCATTGTGCAAATGCAAATCAATAGTAAGGGAATAATATCAATCTGTCTATCTAAACTGAAAGGGACAGCTGGAACATAGCGCTTGAAAATAGCACGTGAAAATATGTCAAAATATTGTAACAATACCTGTTGAGTATGGAAATTAGTTTAGTTTATGTCCACAGTGACCCCCCACCCTCTTGGGCCATGGACCCCATTGCAGCTTCCCCATTGCACCACTGTTAAGAGTTTGGGTTCATTTTATAATGCATTTTTGCACAAAACATAAAACATCTAAAGCAACTTACATTGTAAGAGTCAGTCCGAGCATTTAAAGGGCCTTTCTTAAGGGCTGTGTTCAAGGGCCCAAAAGCAGCAACTTAGCATATGTGAGGTTTGAACCAGCGTCCTTTGGATTACTAGTCCTGTACCGCAACTACTAGGCTAGAACTGGCCTGGTACCACCGATACTTGTACTAAACAAGTAATCTTTAGGAATTCCAGAATTGTTTCATTCATCATACCCAATTCATCATACCCACTCATACCCAGATCAGCCCAACATACCAGCTCAACAAAACAGGATTTTCTTCATGAACTAT